>CAUYRH010114343.1:0-39394 GCA_963574655.1 Perodicticus potto | reverse complement strand
TTTTTTTTTTTTTAATCAACCTTGGTGCCTCCGTTCAGGTGTGCCATGAAACAAAAAAAAGATTGAAAAACACTGCCTTAGTGTTATCAAGTTCAGTTTCTTGACTTTACAGATGAGGAAACAAACTCAAATCAGTTAAATGACTTGTCCAAAACTGGCATAGCACATAGCACAAAACATATAGCACATGATCTTGATGAGACATTTTTCACCATTGCTGCTATATAACCTTCAGCCATTCAGGCTAGTGAGCATGGCTTTGAAGTGCTTTACCCAGGAACCATGGATAAAGAAAAAAGCAAAGTTTTATTGATTGTCTCAATAACTATTTATTGAGCAAGTACTATGTGCTGTTATTTTAATGGATATACAGTTGGGGAAAAATTGTATCTCTGCCTTCGTGGAGCTTAGTCTTTAATGAGATGCATAGCCATTAAATAAATGAGCATACAAATAAATGTGCAATTATAAAGTATGCTTAGCACATGAGGGAACAGAACCTGGTGTGATGCTCAGTGCAGGATGAGAGAGTTCAGTTTAGATTAGGGGGACAGAAAAGCTTGAGGAAATTACATTGATGCTGAGCCTGGAAGTTTGAGTAAAAGGATGGGGACAGAAAGGAGTAGAGGAGTTTAATAGTTTGTGGATATATTGCATATTAGGATGGCATAAAAGTCTCTGACTGAGCCTTACATGTATGGCTAAAGATGTGACTTACACTTTACTCTTTTGTGAGAAGGATCCGCTTACTGAATTGAGGCTTCAGGCAACATTTGTAAGTGCTCAGTAAATGTTCCCTGGATGAAGAGAACAGTCCAGGATTGGAGGAATGCCAGTGCCATATTGTTCACTGGATTTTTCTTGGAGGTTCTTACCTTCTCTGCCACTTTTGGATGTGCTGTGTCCTTCATTCAGCCCCATTTGCTGAGCTCCACACAGTGCTGTAGATGAGAGGAATTCAGTGAAGAGTAATATTCAGCAATATCCTCATGCAGCTTACTTTCTAATTGGAGGGGCAGAAAATGCGTAAGTATATGAATTGATAGTCAAGATTGCCTCAGAGAACAATAAATGCTTTGGAAGGGATTAAGGAGGGGAATGTGGTACAGAGTGGCACAGAGGGCATCTTGCCTCACAGTGCTCAGTGATAGCCTGTTGAGAGTTGCTCCTGAAACTTGTGCTGGGAAAGCTGTAAGAAAGGCATCCAGGACTCTGTTTGTCAGGAACACAGATTTCTTTGTCTGCTGCTTCAGACATGTGAAAGGAGCCCTTTTCTCCTTTATTCTGTTAAGAAAAATGTTACTAAGGCTCTCAGCAGATATGAGAAAATGTATAAAAGGGAGTGTGTAGGTTCTGGGTTCTATTTAGCCCAGCATGTTAGCAGTGTGGTTCTTAGGTGGTTAGCAGTGTGGTTCTACCTCCAGCCTATCTGTTTCATTTCACCTTTGCTCCACCCCAAAACAGTGTTTGATTTTCAGTCCTTCACAGATTCTTGCTCTTTGTTCCCCATAAAGGAGGGGCTAGAACAGGAAATCCATAGCTCAAGTTAGGGCTACACAGCTCTGGATTTGGTGGGACTGGGTAGTGTTGTCTAAGGAACTAATCAGAAAAGGGACTTACTTAATCTTCTGATATGGACACTGTTGTCACTGCACACGGGACTGGATGTCTCTTGGCTGGCATCCCCAGTGTGCTTTCACTCACTAAGACCCTGCAGCAGTTTTGTTTTAAATTTGTACAATTTCGGAATGCCTTTTTATTTTTCTTTTCTTTAAAAGTGAAAGCAAGTTTTATTTAGAAAGTATCAAAAGTATACCCCACAGAGAGAGTAGATGCCAGTACTCCCTGCAGAAAAGAGCCAGCCTGAATGCCTTTTTTTTCTTCCAGGACTTTATAGTCATAATAATAGCTGACAGTAATTGACAGACTTGAGTCCTCCCTTAGATTGGACAGTTAGCCGCAACTCCATTTGATTCCTGGGGTGAGTGGATACCAGGTAATCCCTGCTCTTTTTAAAAATATCAGTGGGAGCCTAATCTAGTGTGAGGAGGAACGTGCCTTGTAAAAGCCACAAAAGATGAGCAGATTCAACTACCTAAAAACAGAAACCTTTTTTACAAAGTCAATTAACAATAAACCAAAAAAATTATTTGCAGTTTATATGACAAGAAGATGATAATTTCATGTTATGTAAAGATGTTCAGATTAAGGACATACAACCCGTTGGAAACTGGGCCAAGTATGTAAAGAAATCCAAAAAGGAAGACATTGAAATGGCTAGTAAACATGTGAAAAGATTCTTAACTTTGCTAGTAATCAGACCAAGAAAAACTAGAAACAGTCCATAGTCCAGTTTGGGTTTGTGTTGTAAAAATTTAAAGATGACTGATATGTACTTCTCATAGCAGTTAGGTGAATAGGTTCTGGTAATACTGCAGATCTGAATGTATGTCATCTGTGCCATGTCTCTGCTGCCATCACCATAGTCCAGCCTGCTGTGGTATCTGGCCTAGACTCCAGAAGTTTGCTGGCACCCTACGTCTTATCCAGACACAAATCAGAGCATGCCACTCCGCTTCTTACAACCCTTAAGTTGTAAGAACCCTCTGCCTGGCTTGGACACTGAATACCTCAACCTTGACCTCAAGGCTGTGTGTGATCCTGCTGATCCCTGATCATTGGAGTTACTTTCCCTCTGACTGTGTCTCACCTTCGAAGATTACACACAACTCAGCTCCTCAACTTTGGTGTTCTTTTCTTCTGCCTGGGTCCTTTATAATTTGCAGTGTTTTCCCCTGGAAAAACTCACCTCAACTTTTCATCCTTTAGGTCTCAGCTCAAATGGCATTTCCAAAGGTATCTCTTTAAAGTAAATGTCCAAGACTGGGTTGGTGGCTCACACCTGTAATCCCAGCACTCTGGGAGACGGAGACAGGTGGATTGCTTGACTTCAGGAGTTCAAGACCAGCCTGAGCAAGAGCGAGACCCCATCTTTACTAAAAATAGACAAACTAGTCGGGTGTTGTGGCAGGCACCTATTCCCAGCTACTTGGGAGGCTGAAGCAGGAGGATCACTTGAGCCAAGGAGTTTGAGGCTGCTATTAGCTATAATACCACTGCACTCTACTCATGGTACAGGGTGAGGCAGTGTTTCAAAAAAATAATAAAGTAAATGTCCATTACAATGGTCTTGGTTAAATATGTTATTATATGTCTACACACGGGAATACTTGTAGCTCTTTAAAAAAAGATAAAGTACTTGTGTGTTTCCTGGGGAAAGAGGTTAATGATACGTTGTTAATGGAGGTGAAAAAAACAAGTTATAGAATGATTTGTATAGTTTGCTACCATTTTGGTGGGAAAAAAAAGTGAACTTTTTTTTTTTTGAGACAGAGTCTCATTTCATCACCCTCAGTAGAGTGCTATGGCATCACAGATCACAGCAGCCTCAAACTCCTGGGCGCTAGTAATTCTCTTTCCTCAGCCTGCCAAGTAGCTGGGACTACGGGCGCCTGCCACAACACCTGGCTATTTTTTGTTACAGTTTTCATTGTTTAGCTGGCCCAGACTGGGCTTAAACCCACCAGCCTCTGTCGATGTGGCTGGCGCCATAACCACTGTGCTACAGGCGCCGAGCCTGAACCTTCTGTATATATACAGAAAGGAGTCCAGAAGGTAACTCACCAAAAGTAGCCAGTTGCCTTTAAGGAGTAGAATTTTGGGCAGAGGGAGGGACACATTTTTTAAAGTGATTTTATTGAAATACAATTTTTATATGTACACATTTTAGTGCATGCAGTAGGTTTAACAAATGTGTATGTCCCAGCAGCCCCTACCTCAACTCTCTATTGTAATCCTCCACCCCAGGAATGGTGGTAGCTGTTGCTGTTATTTTGTTTGTGGTTTCTTTGTATGGTGACTTGCCTAAACTAATTCTGTAGTCTGTCTCCCTCAGAATTTGCAGCAACTGATACTGCTACTTAGGTTTTTATTTTTTTGTTTTTTGTTTCATTAATTCTTACCCATCTTCCTGAGGGCTGCCCCTAACTCAGCATAGCTTAGTGGTCAGCCTGAGTTTGAGCTTAGTACACTATGCAGTAGGGTGTCTGCCTCTGTAGAGGGATCTCTCTGAGTTGGTACTCATGTGAAAAGACTCAAAGGCTGTTCAGACTGTTTTCAAGCATGCCCTAACTCACTTTGCGTTCCAGTAGGGCTTCCAGTTTGGTCTCTCCTGAGTGTGTCTTCCAGATTCTAGGAATATGTGGAGTTACAAAATATATATGAATATTGGAATATATGTCTAGTTACAAAAGTTAACTTTAACTGTCTCATTACTCAGATCCCCTTTTGAAATTTCAGCCTCACCACTTGCTTACTATAGCCATCATGGAAGACTCAGGCACTTGAGATGTTGGTTTCCTGTTATGTTTTCACAACCTCCCCATGTGTGGTGGGGCTTTTCCCTAGAGTCCACGTCAGGTCAGGCCCCCCATGGCTGCTGCGTCATGGAACTGGGATGGGGAAGAGAACACCACAGGCATAATACTTGCTGTTCTTACTGAGATGTAGTAGCTTTTTTTTGAATAAGCACTTTTCAGAATTGTTGCATAACTTTGGTGATTTGCCAAAGTTCAGAAATGGTTGATTTTGGCAGTTTCAAATTGTACTATTAATTGCTCTTGGGAGAGAAGATTGGCTGAACTCCTCACTTGGGCATTTCAGAAGACTGGTTAATTCACATTTGCATTTATTTGATGTTAAAGAAGTTTTGGCAAAATTGGTATAGCTGTTGGTGTTATCCAGAGTCCTGCTATTTTGGGCACATAGACCCCTGGATGCTAGTCGTGTGGTGGCAAGTCACAGAGGTCCATTACCCTGAGCATCTTAGGTTCCATGCTAAAGTCAGGGAGATTGTTAGCTCAATTCTGAATCAGAATCATGTCACTCCCCCCCACAAATATAGTGCAGCCTGGGGGTTGGGCTCAAGGGAATTCCCGAGAGTCCATTCTTAGGGACTGCATTCCTCCTGATTGTTCACTCGAGGTCGACATTAGACTTGCTAGATTGTTAGACTTTTGAGTTTGTTACAGTTAATGGAGTTTGCTTGTCACATGGGGCAGGTCTGAATCTTAAGTAGAAACCTACCAGGGTTTGAACACTAGATTCGTGTTTTCACCACACTTCACCATGTGCTTCAGTTCTGTTATTAATCTGGCCCAGAGTAGCTTATTTGGCTGCTACGGTTGTCTGGCTGTCCCTAGCCACCTTCTTGATCTTCTCATGAAAATGAAGCTGAAAGAATTGTTCTGAGCTTGGCTCGGCACCTGTGGCTCAACGAGCTAAGGTGCCAGCCACGTACACCTGAGCTGGCAGGTTCAAATCCAGCCCGGCCCGCCAAACAACAATGAAGGCTGCAACTAAAAAATGGCTGGGTGTTGTGGTGGGCGCCTGTAGTCCCAGCTACTTGGGAGGCAAAGGCAAGAGACTCTCTTGAGCCCAGGAATTGGAGGTTGCTGTGAGCTGTGATGCCACGGCACTCTACCCAGGGTGACAGCTTGAGGCTCTGTCTCAAAAAAAAAAAAAAAAAAGAATTGTTCTGAGCCATGAATGTTCTCTAATGAAGTCTTGACTAAGTTAGCTTTCTTTTTTTTTTTTTTTGGCCCAGAATCTGTGTAGCTTTTCCTCCTCTACCCTAATTGCTGTCCTAGTGTTCAGTCAGACTCCAGTATCAGGGCTACCCTAATTTCATGCTTGTTTGTGTCACAGTAATGTGATCTCTTGTGCTCATGGATTCCATGATCTGACCCTTGAATGTTTCTCACTGCAGGCATTGACGACCGGGAGCCTCCCTGGCTTTGTTGATGTTGTCAGGAACCTCAACTCTCCTGCACTACTGGAAGACAATGTGATAAGACAGGCAAAAGCAGCTGGGAAAAGAATCATCTTTTATGGAGATGAAACATGGGTTAAATTATTCCCAAAGCATTTTGTGGAATATGATGGAACAACCTCATTTTTTGTGTCTGATTACACAGAGGTCAGTTTTTAAAATAAGATAATTCTGTCATACTAGATAGACAGAACCATCATTACATAGTGGCACCATCATTACATAGTGAGAAGCAATATTAGTTTGTATGCAGCTTTCATTAATTTATTAGGAGTCAAATGGAGAGATAATCTATTTATATAATTGGATACAACCCACATATAGGCACCCTGATGCAGGTGTGAGCAAAGTTTTATGGAGCCCAAAGCATAGGACATCCAAGCGTCCTTTGAAGGTACAAAGCACTAGAATGGGTGGAGCTGTTTGGGCTGAGTTTGAGGGTAAGTGGAGACAAGTGGACAGGATGGGCTACCGGAGCCATAGGCTCTACAGCTGGCCTGGGATCCTTGAAGCTATTTGGTTCTGCCCTGAGGACAAGCAGTGAACTGAGAAGAGCCCAAGGGGACTAACCCCTTGATTTTCCAACAAGAAGAGAGTGAGGTTGGACTCACACTTTAGAAAACTGACTCTGGAGCAGAGGCAGGAACACAGCAGTGTGCCTGTGCTTGGCACTGGAGCGGGCAGCTTCACTGTTTGCTAGGTCCAACACAGCATGTACAACCTGCTTTCCTGCAGTGGTTCCCTGTTCTCCAGTTCACCTATATGTGGCTTTACTCAGAAACACTACTCTTGGTTGTAGATTTTCCAGTGAGAGGAAGGTAGTCTAGCTGAGGGGTCTGGGGTGAACAGGCTAATGGCTCTGTCTGGGGCTGCTCAACAGCTAATCTCTCCACAATTTGTTTATTTCAGAAATAAATGTGAGCAGTGAGGGCTGAGTCTCTTTCCCTCTGAGAACAGACTTCTTATAGGACACATGTAGATGCCCTCAGCGTCACATCCTCCTGGTTACTCTGAGCCTAGGTACTGCCCTGTCTTTAGTCAACTGCCATTTGCCCTCAGTTTCTCTTGCTCCATTCAGTTATGCCCAGCAGTCACCCCACAGAAAAAATGTTGTCAGAACAACTCATTTAGATTCTCTTTATAGTATATGTGATCCTGCCCTAAAGTTATATGAAACAATATTAGTAAAAGTTTAATGCTAATGTTCATTTATCTATTTTTAATGACATGATATTTAGTCTTTCCACTCTCACAAATCCTATTACCTAAAGTAAACCCCTAGATTTTAAAATAACTTCTGTTCTTTGGGGAGTAAAGATCAAGGGAAAATTAGGTGAACTGTTTATGTGTACCTTTTCCCCTTTAAAGGTGGATAATAATGTCACAAGGCATTTGGATAAAGTATTAAAAAGAGGAGATTGGGACATGTTAATCCTGCACTACCTAGGGCTGGACCACATTGGCCACGTTTCTGGGCCTAGCAGCCCCCTGATTGGGCATAAGCTCAGCGAGATGGACAGCATCCTGATGAAGATTCACACCTCATTGCTGTCACAGGTAAGGCTTGCTGTCGTGCCATGCGTGGCAATGGACTTTCACATGGATCCCTCCTAGAAAAAATACCCAGGTGAACTCAGGTGACTTCTATGAATGTCGTGTCCACTGTTAGCGTACCAGCCACAGCCTCCACACCACATGCAGCACAGTTTCAGTCTTCTCAGCAGCAGGACGGAGACTATTGTTATCTCGCCCCATTTATTTGTTCATTTAACCACTGTTTTCTGCATCACTGCTTCTGTCTGGGCATTTGGTTATGTCAGTGAAACTGTCAACAATCATTTGTGAGCTTAGATTCTAGCCAAGAGAGACAAATGAGAAATATGATAAGTAACTGGTGCCAGGAGGTGCCAGGGCAGGAGGAGAGAATGGCACTCCTGTTCCAGGGAGAGGCAGTAGCTCCTACAGAGAAGCCATTCACAAGGAGCTGACTTGAAGGGAGGGACAGCAGACACACATCTGGGCTATGCATTGCAGCAGGAGACACAGTGTCAGGTAAAGCCTGGTTGGCACATCAAGAGCAGCAAAGGCAGGGTGGCTGGAGCTTTTGCAGGCAGAGGAGGCTGGTGGACACACCCTGCATAGCTTAGGGCTCTCCACATACTTTGTGTTCTAGTGTCAGAACAATTCTATGAAATAGATTCTGTTAGTATCTTGGTCTGACAGATGTGCAAACGGAGTGAAATGTAAAGAGTAATGTGCCCATGGTCTCACTGCTTACAAGTGACAAAGACAAACCAAATCCAAATCCTCTGCCATCAGAGGCCATAGTGCTGCAGCCCTGCTGTGTCCTGTGACTTCTGTGTAATTCTGTTCTGTTTATTACGTTATTTGACTTTGAAACTTTGATTTAGTTATAAGTTGATAGAAAAAGAATATCTAGTTCATTGAGGAAGAACTACTGTTTATTAAGTAAAGCTAAAGTTGTTTTCTTAACTAGATCATGCATTCTCTTCAGTCAGAATGCAATTGAAATATTTCTCCTTTGCTTTGTAGGAGAGAGAGGGTCTTTTACCCAGTTTGGTGGTTCTTTGTGGAGATCATGGCATGTCTGATACAGGGAGTCATGGAGCTTCTTCCACAGGAGAAGTGAACACACCTCTGATTTTAATCAGTTCTGCATTTGAAAGGAAACCTGGTGAGAATTCAGAAATGTTTAAGATTTTGAAACTGTTAAATCTGTTATCTATGGTCTGGTTTTAAATTTTTTTTTTTTTTGAAGTTTTTGGCCAGGGCTGGGTTTGAACCCACCACCTCCAGCATATGGAGCTGGCGCCCCACTTCTTTGAGCCACAGGCGCCACCCATCTGTACAGGGTTGAAATATCATGAGCTATGGTGATAACGAAAATGAATGGGGCAAAGGGTGTCAGGATTTGGAATTTACATCCCTTACCCTGGTCCTTAAAATACAAACAATTTTTGCTGGAATTTTGTAATATGAGTCTTGTTGCCTGGTTATCTGGAACTGTTAAAACAACAAAAAAAGAAATACTAGGTTAGAGACATCTGAACCACATATGTAGACTGAGGAAATGTACATACGTAAACTTTGAAGAAAATGTTCATTCTTTAAAAGTATATATTGAATAGCAGTGTCAACAAGAGTTATGGGGCCCAGTGTGATGGCTCACAACTGTAATCCCAGCACTCTGGGAGGCTGAGGCAGGCAGATTGCTTGAGCTCAGGAGTACAAGACCAGCCTGAACAAGAACAAGACCCTGTCTCTACTAAAAAAAAACCAGCTGCGCACCTGTAGTCCCAGCTACTCAGTGGGCTAAGTTAAGAGGATCGCTTGAGCCCAGGAGTTTGAGGTTGCTATGAGCTATGATGCCACTGCACTCTACCGAGGGCGATAAAAATGAAACTCTGTCTCAAAGAAAAAAAAAAGACAACAAAGGTCATGGGATCTAGTCAGCAGGATTGACTGAGGACCCATCTGTCCATATTCAGACACACCCCAAACCCAAACACTCAGCACCTCCTCTTTGACCCATACTTGACTCAGCTACCAACCTCCTGCTCATGCCTTCCCTCCTGGCTGCTTGCGTCTGGCTTCTGCCTACACACTTTACTAACACACTTGCCATGAGCTCAGCAATTATTTCTGTAGTGCTGTTGTGCACAAGAGAGACTTTGTGGCTTTGTTGTCACTGACAGTCAAGGACCATCCAGCACTGTGGGCCCTATAGGTTCTGGGACCTTACTATTTCTGATCTTCCTCCTACCTCTCTCACTTTGCCATGTCCATCCTGTTAGCTGGCTTGGCTTCCTTTCCCTTTTCTTTTTCACTAGACTGCCTTTTTGTTTCATTCTACATTCACTCCTGGGAGATGGTCTCACCCACTTCCCTAGTCGTAGATGCCATGGGTAGGTCCCACCCCTGTCAGATTTATCCCTCTAGATATGTCCACTTGCTGCCTACCTGACACCTCCACATACATCTCTTCTTGCAGGTATAAAAATGTGACAACTTCCAAACTTTTTTTCCCTGAATCTGCCCTCCCTATTTCCATGACAGCAAGTGGTGCTGCCATTCACATGGTTCCCTCTTACTGCCCTTTCCCCCTGCTCCTTATATTTCATCACCAGTCTCCCCACATGTAAAGCTGAACTTAAGGTAAAGTAAAAAATCTTGTGTGAAGCTTCTTGCCTACCTTGCTGCTTTGTGTAAAGCTCTATTCTCTGTTAGTCTGCATCCCAGTCTTTGCCCTTCTGCCCTCGTGCAGTTCTCACAGTTGGCAAGCTCATCCTCACCTGTCAATATCCTTGTCCTCACCCTGCAGCTGCTGTAGGTCTCAGTTAACATCACTCAGTCTCCCACAAGACTAAATTGTGTTGCCTCTCACAGCCTCTTCTATAGCACCTTGTGCCTTCTTAGCAAAGTGCCACTTTGCCACTGCAGATTCATTTATGGGCTTGACTCATTCATGCAATGTCTGCCTCTGTACCTCTGCATTGTGATTTAAACCAGGTAAGGGTAAGGCCATATCTGTTTTACTTGTTGCTGTCCGCCTACAGCCTGAAACATTGCCTGGCACATGGCAGATGCCAACAAATATTTGCCAAATGAAAGCCTCTGTGCTGTTGTTGTCTAATAGATTACATTGCTATATGTTGTAGACCAATAGCATAATTATATACATATGTTTTTATATAATTGCTTTAAAATTAGTTCAGAGAAGAAAGGAGAAGAAATATGCTTTTATACTCTTTTTGTTTTTTGGGAGCGTTTTTTTTTTTTTGAGACAGAATCTTACTTTGTGGCCCAGGCTACAGTGCCGTGGTGTCAGCCTAGCTCACTACAACCTGAGACTTCTGTCAGTCTCCTGAGTAGCTGGAACTATAGGCATCTGCCATAATGCACAGCTAATTTTTCTGTTTTTAGTAGAGATAGGGTCTTGCTCTTGCTCAGGCTGATTTTGAACTCCTGAGCTCAGCTGATCTTCTCACGTCAGCCTCCCAGAGTGCTGACATACAGGTGTGAGTCACCATGCCTGGTCTCTACTATCTTTTATAATTATATAATTACCTTTACAGATGCTTTATGGTTCTTTATTGGTCCAAATTACTATCTTAGATCACTTTCCTTCATCCTGAAGAACATCTTCAGTATTTCTTACAAGCAAGGCAGCAATGAATTTTCTGTTTTTTTTAAAGAATCTGGGCATATCTTTATTTTCCCTTCTTTTTTTTTTTTTTTTTTTTTTGCAGTTTTTGGCCAGTGCTGGGTTTCAACCCACCACCTCCGGCATATGGGGCCCGCACCCTACTCCTTTAACCCACAGGCACCGCCCTCATCTTCTCTTTTTTTTTTTTTTTTTTTTTACAGTTTTTGGCCGGGGCTGGGTTTGAACCCACCACCTCCGGCACATGGGGCCAGCGCTGCTTTACCTCTTTGAGCCACAGGTGCCACCCCTCATCTTCTCTTTTGAAAGATAGTTTTATTGAGTATAGGATTCTTGCTGGGCTATCTTTTTCTTTCAGGGTTTGAATATGCTATCCCACTGCCTTCTGACCACCAGGGTTTCTGATGAAGTCAACTGTTAATCTAATGAGATTTCCCATTTCTTTATCTTTTAGCATTTTTATTTGTAATGTATCTGTGTGTTCTGTGTCTATTGAATTTGGAGTTCATTGAGCTTCTTGGATGTGTAGATTAATTAATGTTTTTCGTCAAATTTGGGAAATTTCCTCTATTCTTCATATTGCATAATCTCTATGATTCTTTCTTCAGCCACTTCAGATCTGCTATTTAGCTCCCTTAGTGAATTTTTCATTTTGGTTATTACGTTTTTCAACTCCAGAATTTCCATTTGATTCTTTTTGTTATTGTTGCAGTTTTGGCCGGGGCAGGGTTCGAACCTGCCACCCTCTGTGGGGCCAGCACCCTACCCTCTTTGCTACAGGTGCCACCCGATTCTTTTTTTTAGTAATTGCTAACCTGTAATGATATTTTCTATTTGGTGAGAATTTGTTGTTGTACCCTCCTTTGCTTCTTTAGTTCTTTGAATGTGTATTTATGATATATACTTTGAAGTCTTTCTGGCATCTGCCCCTCTCACAGAAAGATTCTATTACTTGCTTTTTCTCCTGTGTTTGAGTCACATTTTCATATTTCTCTTACATTATTTTTATCTTAAAAATGTATACAAATTTTTGTTGCTCATTTTAATAAAAATAAAAGTTAAAGTGTTTATATGTGATTTCATAGACATCCCCCCACATGCTACTCTTCACTCACTGAATCCTTACCTCTGTTGTGGGAAGCATAAGTCTGGGTCAGTCCAGGGGTCTGAGAAAGAGACTGTCTCTGTTCGTGAACTTCCACAGAGGGTAGAGCAGGTGTATTTTATCCTCTGCTTCTCACAACTGGAATATTTATCATGTTTGTTGTCCTGTCCCCTATTCTAGCCTAGAATAGTGCTTGCACCTAGTGAATATTTCATCAGTATTTGCTGATTAAATGTTTAAAATAGTGCTTATTGGGGACATAGTAAGGCTAGTGGAAGTAGAAACTATAAGAATGGTTTTACAAAATGCTGAAATTTCTTTACTAGGTTCCCATTGCCCATGGGATACAACTCTATCTTGTGGCCTACCCTGTATCTGTATTACAAAATATAGTTATCAAAATAGTTTGTGCTGGCAAGAACTGGTGAGACCAGTTAAAAGAGCAAAATCTAAGGCCAAAAATGGACCGCAGTGTACATGGAGATAAACAGCATTAATTCCTTAATATCAAACTGTACTCAAATTCCTAATGTCTGTCTCTCTCTCTTTAGTTGTTTCAGTTTATTTGAACTAGGGTGTGCTGTGATTTGTTCATATGTCTCAGGCTCTGTTAGTCTGTGGGTCCTCAGCCAAACCTCTTTGGTTTTACCACAGTTTAGTTCTTGACAAAACCTGGTTATTTGTTCTGTGGAGTCTCTCACTGTCTGAATTTTGCCAGTTTCCCTCTGCACCATCTGCTAAGATGTCCTCTGTCCATCCTGTAAGTGTCTTCTGACCCAGAAGCTTGGGCAGATTCAGGTTTTATTGTTGTAATTTGTTTTGGTTTGGTGTGGTGTGGTCTGGGTAGGGCTGCTTTTAGCAGGAAGGACATAAAGCCTAGCTCTCTGATTTGTTGTAATTTTAGTAACCATTGATCAGCTAGGCCCATTAATTCAGTAAAGGTTCTAAATTGTGATGTTTGGCGGGGGGGTTGTTTTTTGTTTTTTAAGAGACAGAGTTTCACCTTGTCGCCCTTGGTAGAGTGCTGTGGCGTCACAGCTCACAGTAACCTCAAACTCTTGGGCTTAGATGATTCTCTTGCCTCAGCCTCCCAAGTAGCTGGGACTACAGGCACCAGCTACAACGCCCAGCTATTTTTTGTTGTTGTTGCAGTTTGGCCAGGGCCGTGTTTGAACCCGCCACCCTTGGTGTATGGGGCCGGTGCCCTACTCGCTGAGCCACAGGTGCCACCCACTAAATTGTGATGTTTTAATCATAGAACTTTTTTTTTTTTATTAATTTGCCAGGGTCTTAGTCTGTTTGTGCTGCTATAACCAAATAGCACAGACCAGATAATTTGGAAAGAACAGGAATTTATTTCTCACAGTTATGGAGACTGGGAAGTCCAAGATTAAGGCACTGGCCTCTGGGTAAGGGTGCTCTTTGCTTCCAAGATGCCACCTGAAACGCTGCTGTGTCCTCTGGAGGAGAGAAACTCTATATCCTTCCATGACAGAGGTGGAAGAATAAGAAGGTCAAACCTTTTTGTAATGAATTAATCCATTCATGAAGGCTCTGCCCACATGATCTAAACACCTCCCCAGAGGCCTTACCCTCCCAACACTACTGCACGTGGGAGAAAGTCTCTAATACATAAGTTTTGGGGATGCTCCAGATCACAGCAGCCAGAATGATTCTATAAAGAAAATTTTCCTCCATCTAGTTTTTGGTTACTCATATCATTTATATAAAAGAGGCTACATGGATTATAATTCTCATTTAATTATCAGATTCAGATCAATAAATGAGTTTGCTAGCATCTTCAACTGTAACTGATTAAGTTTTTGAGTTTTTTTTTTAATATATAACATTGTGAACTCATGCCCTTAGGCATGTTTGATTTGTTTCAATTCATTGTAGACATTATTCATTGTAATATTCAAATAGTCTCATCTTTGGCCAGTAGGAGCACCTTCAAATTAGCTCCTGAGTTCTTCTGATACGATGCTGGTGGTCTTCTAGAGAAGACCTTATGGACCTTCCTTTCATGAGACACCAGCTCCTTCTCCAAGATGCATTGGTTTCTATTCCTGAAAAGTGGTAATTGGGTTTTTTGTTTTTTTGTGTTTGTTTTTTTTACAGAGTCTCACTTTGTTGACCTTGATAGAGTGCCGTTGCATCATAGCTCAAACTCTTAGGCTCAGGCGATCCTCTTGCCTCAGCCTTACAAATAATGCCCAGCTAGATTTAGAGATGGGGTCTCACTCTTGCTCAGGCTAGTCTGGAATTCCTGAGCTCGGGCAATCCACCCACCTAGGCCTACAGAGTGCTAAGATTACAGGTGTGAGCCACTGCACCCAGCCTAGAAAGTGGTATTTGAAGACTTTTGTCTCAGAGCTAGAGGCACTCACTAATGCTGGGTTAGTCATTGTTTCTAGGCAGAGTGAGGAATTTTTTTTTTGACATAAAATTATCTCAAGTTTGTGTAAATACTTCCAGTTCACCTTCAAAGCTGTAAAGTTAGCTTCTTAAGAGCTCACATCTCTACTTTCTTCCTACATTCGGAACCCTGGTGGTGAGCACCCAGGTGTGATGCAGGTGGGACGTCTCATGCTGACACATCGGCTTCATCCTGAGGTAGACATCAGCCGTCTCCGAACGGCAGGCCAGTACCACCACGTGGTATGAGTGCCAAAAGCAGTTTAAGGTAGATTTATTTTGGTGTTTTGTTTTGTTTTAGTTTTTCAGCTCAAAGTACTTAATGTAAGAAAACATTAGAGCAGAGAAGCACTGGAGGAAACCAGCAGTGCTGCATGGGAGGCTCCTGAGCTTAACAAGGAGCCAATAGGAAGGAGATGGTCAATGAGATGATTTATAAGTTTGGAAAAATTACGAGGAAGAATTCTGTACAAGCAAAGAATTACAACAGATTAAAATCTCCACAGACTCACACTTGAGTATCTGAGACACTCACAATGAGCACCATCAGCACCTATCCTTCCCTGGTGGCCCCCAGCACCCTGCAGACTGTGTGCAGCTTCTGGGTTGTGGGGGCTGTTTACTGTCCTTGCAGATGGCAAAAACTCTGACTCAGTTGATTTCTCGTCACGGTCATGCTGGATGGTGGCAGAGTGGCAGCCGAAGCCTAGAGTGCTGATATCACAGCCATTTCTCTTTGCAGGGAGTTAGGGTGGCCAACCTCTGTTGGGGCTTGAAGAGCTGTAGTGAATAGGCAGCTGCATCCAGTGGAAGGTCTGGTGCTGCTCAGGAGCCACAAAGGCTCAAGTTCCTCTGTAAGGGTTGTATGTGCACATAGAGCGCAGAATGTGGAATGTTCTAGATCCAAAGGGCAGGACTGTCAAAGATCTCTCCCTCACTTTTGTTCAGGGGTTATTACACTTAGCCAAAGTGACCCTAGCTTGGATGTCTGCTGGACTACCTGCTCCCCCCATGCCCAACCCAAGCACCATAGCTCAGCCTGTATTGCATTAATCTCTCTCCCAGTGTATTGTAAGCTACTGTAGGAAAGGCATTGTCCTCAACTTCCAATGGGCGTTTAGTAAATTTATTGACACCAAAAGCAATGAGGTAATTTCTGTCTGAATCTACGTTGAATGGTTTGAAGAGATGGATAATTTGACTTGTGTTGTAGAAGGTCATACTGAAGAATGACTACCATTACACTTTTTGGAAGCCCATTACTTACAGTGTTTTCTTTTTTCCAGGTGATATCCGACATCCAAAGCGTGTGCAACAGACTGATCTCGCTGCAACACTAGCAATAGGACTTGGTGTGCCAATTCCAAAAGACAGCGTAGGGAGTCTTATATTCCCAGTTGTAGAAAGAAGACCAATGAGAGATCAATTGAGATTTTTACATTTAAATACAGTACAGCTTAGCAAATTGTTGCAAGAAAATGTACCATCATATGAAAAAGGTAAATCAATCAATAGTTTCCGACTTCTATCAGAACTGTATGTTTCCACTGAGCTGGTGTTTTTCTCATGTTTCTGTGGTGTGTGATTTGTCACACCACAGTGCAGTCAGTACTCTTTGATTATACAGGTGTGTCATTTTCTTAGAACTTTAACTGTCAGCTTTAGCAACACCTATAGTTGCAGTTATCTAAATGGAATTCTTTCGTAAAATTATTTATTCAACAAATATTTACCAAGTTCTTGATATGAATGAGGGACTCTTAATAGGACTGAAGATAAAGCATCGAGCAGTGCAAGGGTTCTGCCCTCATGGAACCAGAAAGAGCTGGGTAGGAGAAATTGAGAACTGATGAGTATAGGAAGAAATGACCCTGTTAAATGAATGCAGGATGATTCCTTGGCTAAGAAGACAGTCATGGGGTCTTCCACCCCAGGAGGCTTGCTGTCCACAGTGTCAAAGATCATGTTTCTTGAGATAAACTGGGCACATATTCTGACACTGATATGGATCTTAGAGCCCACAACAGGGGCCACAAAGTGCTCTGTTATGTCTAGGCTGCCTGATCCACTTGCCCATCTGGCTTTTAGTTCTGGTGGGACCTGCTTTTTTTCACCTTAGAACTTTTGCACATGCTGTTCCCACTGCCTGGGTGCTCTTCCCATTTTCTAGCTTGTTAATGCCTCGGCATCCTTTACATCTCAGCTTAATACCAGGACCTTTCTTGACCCTCATTCTTAGTCTAAAATCTGTTCCTCCCCATTACTAAAAATCTATTGTTATGTTTCTACTTTTTCTTCATGGAAAATTTGTGATTGCAGATGTAATGTGATCATATTTTGTAACTGCACATGTGCCTGAGTGTTGTCTCCATGGAGTCCATGCAGCCGTGACCTGCTCCTGTCAGCTCACTGTAGTGTTTCTCACCCATGGCACAGCACCTGGCATGTAGTCAGTGCTCAGTAAAGATCTGGACTCATGTACAGGTGCCTGCATGTCTCTGTGACTCTTGATAGAGGGGCAATGAGGTTTAGACCTTTGTGCCACATAAGTCTGTAACTCTGGGATAGGGTAGACCCTGATGTCTCTGTAGCTCTGGGGTAGTGGGGTGTGAACAGAGTTGCCCACCACTCCCTGGTAGTGGGTAAAGTAGTAAAGGGTGCCAGCTCTGGAGCCAGAATACCTGAGTTCCAGCTTCAGCTTTCCCCTGAAAGCTCTGTGACTTGGGCAGGTGATTTTCCCTCTGCATCTCAGTTCCCTCTTATGGAGAGCAGATGTGGTACTCTTTCTTCAGGGAATGAAATGAGCTGCTCAGAGAGGTGCCAGGATTGGCTCTTAGCACAGGTCATTAGTGCCAGCTACAGTTAGGGGGTCTGCATGCTTTAGGGTTCATGCTCAGGAGCCCCAGCAGCTAGAACAGCTGCTTTGCCATGGGTATGGGGCGAGGCGTGGGGACTGTCTTTGGTACTGTCCAAGGTGGGTGGGATGTGCATGTTAGATGCCAGGGATTCTTGGGAAGGAAGTCACAGGAGAGTGTGGTTCAAGCAAAGACTCAGGACTTGACCAGTTCTTGGAAGGGATCACATCAGCCCAACCTGAGCAGCAGCTGTGAGGGTTAGGCTTCACTCAGAGGTGGAGCGTCCACATCAATGACACCGGGCAGGGCTGGGAAACAGCTCTGTTTCCAAAGAGGACTTGTGAGGAAGGAAACACAGGTCAAGGGTGGATATTGTGAGTGCAGGGCAGGAAGGGCTAGCCTGAACTGGGAGGTGGGTCTGGCGGAGAAGGGGTCTAGCCACTGCCCTCCCAGTTCTCACAGGATGCTACAAGGATTAGAACAGTGGTTCTCAACCTTCCTAATGGCACGGCCCTTTAATATAGCTCCTGTGGGTCACAACCCACAGGTTGAGAACTGCTAGATTAGGGAGAGTCTGTAAAACCATGGAGTGTTAATGTAGTACATTTCAGGGTTGTTTTATATTGCACAGTGAGAAAGAAAAGAGTGGAAAGATATAGAGAAGGGGGAGGAGAAGGTAACCAGGTGAGAGAGGTAGAGAAGGAGACCAGGCAGTGCTGCTGCTGACAGAGGAGCACCCCCAGCTTCTAGTTTTACTGCTTGTGCTACTCCTCTGCCCAGAGGAGTAGTTTATCTTCTTCAGATGTCAGTTCCAAGAAATGAAGACTTTATCATACGCTATGAATAACTGCATACTTTGAGATTATTTTCACATATGTATTAGTTCATTAAATATGAAATGTCTGATTTTGAATTAAAAGTTTACTTTATCTCAAACAAGAAGCAGTTCAGTTAATCAAAGTGTGCACCTAAACTGTCCGCACAGTTTTGCCATGTTCATGGAAGCTTGTGCATGCCAGCAGTGAATCCTGGAGAGCAAGTGGTAATGACATTGCAAAAGACATTTTCCACAATTTGTTGAGAATGGAATATTTTCCTTGCAAGAAGTGGTCCAAACCCTGGAAGTAATAGTTAGTTGGTGCAAGGTCTGGTGAATACAGAGGATGACAGAGAATTTCCAAGTCCACCCTCTAGTTTGAGCAGTGTTGTTTGTGCAGTGTATGTTTAAGCATTGTCTTGCAAGAGGATTGGCTTATCTCTAATGACCAATCTCCGCCTCTTAATCAGAAGCATCCTCATCATTTCATCCATTGGGTTGCAGTGGACATCCACTATAATCCACCGTCCAGGTTTTATGAAGCTGCAGTGGGTAACACCAGTACTGGACCACAACAGAGACACCATTAGCTTTTGTGAATAAGTGTTTGGTTTTACCCTGTGTTTTGGCACTTTATCTTTACCCAACCATTGTGCTAAAGACTTAAAATTGTCAAAAAGAATCCATTTTTCATCACATATCACAATACAGTGTAGAAATGATTTGCCGTTATGTTGTAACAGCAAAAAAGGGCAAGCTTTGAGACCGTGTTTCTTCTGATGCTTATTTAATTCATGCAGAACGCACCTATCCAGCTTCTTTACCTTGCCAATTTGTTTCAAATGGTTTATCATTGCTGGAATAGTAACGTCAGACTTGCTGCATTGCTGCTAATTCACAAGTAGGTTGAGATGGATTCACTTCCACGACAGCTTTCAGCTCATAATTACCCACCTTGGTCTCAGGTCACCCACATGGCTCACTTTCAAGATTAAAATCACCAGAATGGAAATTCTCAAACCATGGATGTACTGTGTATTCATTAGCCACATCCTTCACAAACATTTCATTGATAATTCAAGTTGTCTGTGCTGCATTGATTCCATGATGGAACCCATATTCAAAAATACACAAATTTTAGACTTATTCATGGTTTCACAAAAATTGCTGTAAAAAAATATTTGAAAGAGGGCTTGGCGCCTGTAGCACAGTGGTTATGGTGCCAGCCACATACACTGAGGCTGGCGGGTTCGAACCCAGCCCGGACAAGCTAAACAATGATGACAACCTCAACAAAAAATAGCCGGGCATTGTGATGGGCGCTTATAGTCCCAGCTACTTGGGAAGCTGAGGCAAGAGAATCACTTCAGACCGAGAGTTTGAGGTTGCTGTGAGCAGTGACGCCACAGCATTCTACCAAGGGTGACAAAGTGAGACTCTGTCTCAAAAAAAAAAAAAAAAAAAATTGAAAGAGGATCCCAAGTCAAAACTTGCATTTGAAAGAATGAGGATGTGCCTTCACAATAAAAATAAAACAGAAGTGTCAAAGTGAAATGTCAGAGATACCAACAAACTTAGAAATTTAGTACATAGGACATTTCATGCCTAATAATCTAACATGTCCGTGGAGTGTGTGTGTGTGTGTGTGTGTGTGTGTAACCTTTCTGCCTTTTTGATAGATCCTGGATTTGAGCAGTTTAAAGTGTCAGAAAAGTTGCATGGGAACTGGATCAAACTGTACTTGGAGGAAAGTCACTCAGAAGTCCTTTTCAACCTGGGGACCAAGGTTCTCAGGCAGTACCTGGACGCACTGAAGATCCTCAGTCTGTCTCTGAGCACACAAGTGGCCCAGTATGATGTCTACTCGATGATGGTGGGGACTGCTGTGGTTTTGGAGGTACAGAGATGCTCACATGGGGTCATGGCTCTGATGTTAAATTGATTTGATAGTTCAGCCAAAGTAGTGGAGTTTATTGTACAGGGTGGCCATAAAGTTTGAACTGCATATATATTGGTGTTACTAAAAATGGAAAAAGACTAATTTTCTTGTCTTTTTCATTGTGTATCCTGATTTGTAGGTGTAAAAAAGTAGGTGTAAAACGTACACAAAGTAGGTGTAAAAAATCAAACCACACATGGGCAGGTAATTAGAAATAACCTTTCATTGGGCTTTCTAAGTCGGTTTCGTCAAGTACAGCAGCCTGTGGATGCTGCCACTGTTTCTTTTCCAGGTCCTCACCCTGTTTCTACTCAGCATCCCTCAGGCGCTACGCAGACAGGCTAAGCTGGACATTCCACTGTCTTCTCCAGTGTTTTCCCTGCTCTTCTATTTGATGTTCCTGGTTCTGTCAGCCATTCACGTCATCGTGTGCACCTCTGCCGAGAGCTCATGCTACTTCTGTGGCCTCCCGTGGCTGGCGGCGGGTGGAGTGATGGTGTTGATGTCTGCACTGCTCTGTGCAGTTGTCTCTGTTCTGATCAAGATGTTCGTTAGCAAAAGTCTCCCAAGTAAGGTACAGCTGGTTCCTGGGAGTATACATTGTCTCTCTGCACAAACTGTTTTAGTCTTTCATTTTCAGATGCCAATTGAATACCTGGCATGTGCTAAGCATAGTGGTGGCAGGGCACAGCAGGGAAGAAATCTGGGGAGCCTCTGCCAGGCCTCTGGGTGTCCTGACACAGGTGTCCAGAGCTGTGTCGTGAGGTCACATGCTCTAATTCCTGGTGACGATTCCAGGTAAAGAGCTGCCTGTCACAGAGGAGACAGCACCCACTGATGGGGCACGAGCCAGCCGTCTCTCAGCAGAGGTGTCTGGTGCAACTGAAGAAGAAAAAACAGCTAGTTAGACACTCAGGAGCGTCAAAAGGAGGCTTGGCCTCCCTAGCTCATCCTGTAAAGTCTGGGTTTCTTTTCATGGCTGACATTTTCTTTTTTTTCTTTTTTTTTTTTTTACGGCTGACATTTTCTATCAGATTCTTACGGTCTTTGGTCTCTGCACCTGCATTTGTTAGCTGGGTGGTGGTGGCTGGGCAGTGAGCAAAGAGTGGAAGGTGGCAGTCAGGTCCACAGTGCTGGAGCCCAGGACCAAGGGGCCCCATTGCAGGGACAGCAGGTCTCACTTGCCCCTCATGCCCGTGGAGCCTCCTCTCCCTCCCTTGTCACCACACCTAGAGGCCCTTTGAATCTGTGTGGTCAGGCCATAGGTTTTCTCAGAGCTGAGATTATCTTTATCCACATTCACATCCCTGGAGCCTAGCTAGGGCCATGACGCCTGCCTCTCTATTGCACCTACCTAGTGATTACTCAATGAGTAGTTATCAAAAACCACATGATAGTAACTGAGTCCTCATCTTTAATTCTGAATGTTTTAAGTTCATATATTTAAAGGATGATACTGTGATGCCACCTTTGTAATTTCAACAAAAATAACTATGTTAGTGGAAGCTTTCTAGATTTTTGGAAAATTCATAGGGAAATTACGTCTTGTTTGGTAGAATGTATTATTAGGGTTCTTTGGTTTCAAGCAGTAGGAACTGTCCATGGCCAACTGAACACCTGGGCTCTGCAAGGGCACAGAGGAAGGAGTGTGGGGTCCGGCCTAGAGCCACTTGGCAAGCCCTTTAGGCGCTGGCACTGCCTGGAGGGTTCTAACCATCTAACCATTTTCAGGATTTTTTTTTTTTTTTTTTTTTGCTCATCTTGGAACTTGCAGTCTAGTATGAAGTCAGCTGACTGACCGTGTTGTATCTATGCCCCCCAGCAGGGGTGAGGGCATCTTGATTCCCCAAGGCTGTGTCCTGAGAGGAAGGGCTGTCCTACTGAAGTGGACAGGGGCCATTCCAGAGTTGAGGAGCAGGTGCTGGGTGTGAAGAACAGCAGGTGTCTATTGCAAGGGATTATTTATTTTACAGACAGCAAGACATGTGCAATTTTTAGATTATTCCTTACAAAATATTTTCCTTTTTGCAGAATCCAGCTCATCCCGACTCAAGGTGGTCAGAGTTAGATCTTCTTATTGTGTTTGGGACAGTGGGCCACGTCTTGAGTCTGGGTGCCAGCAGCTTTGTGGAGGAGGAACACCAGACCTGGTACTTCCTTGTTAACACCCTATGTCTAGCTCTGAGTCAAGAACTCTACAGAAACTGCTTTCTGGGAGATGACGGTGACCCTCAGCATCACTTCCATATGGAACCAGGGATTGCAGGTGCTACACCAGTGCTACAGGACAGGACCAGTTGTGATGCGTGGGAGCAGGACACAGTGTGTGAGAGCCTCTCTCTCTCAGACATGCTCAGAGGCCATGAGAAGTGGATGGCACTGGCCAGTCCATGGCTGATACTGGCCTGCTGCCGGCTGCTGCGCTCACTAAACCAGACGGGCGTGCAGTGGGCCCACCGGCCTGACTTTGGCCACTGGCTCACCAGGTGAGAGCACAAGCCCGTAGCTACAGTCTGGACCCTCCACAGCTGGCTAGTTACACACAGACTCTTATTTTCCATATTAACAAGGGGATGTATTTGAGATCTGAAGATGTGGTCCCCACGTGACAGCTGTGGGCCAGGACTAGACTGGCCAGGCACAGTGGGACAGGGCCTCTGTGGGCACCTCTACCCTTTGCCCATCCTCCTTTTTCCTCTCCACCCACCCTCTTCTCTCTCCCCATCCCTGAAAGGGCAGAGCCATGTGAGTGAAAACCTAGTAGACAGGATGGCAAATAGGATTTAAAGTAAGGGTTAAAGTATATAGAAATAAATAGAAGAAACCTGAGTCTTGAAAAAAATCAAGATTTGGCTATATTTAAAATTTTAATTATCTAGCAGTAAAGACTTAGGAAACTAAAGAGAGGACAGCAAAAGAACACGAGGCTTGTGGTATGAGTGACATGAGAGTGACAGTGAGTGGGATGTACTCCTGCTGGAAATTAGGGTGCTTCAGGTTAAATGATGAGGTGGTACTTTATACCTATCAAGGTAGAGAAACAAAAATAAAGGACAAAACCCAATCTCAGTGAGCGTGTGAGGATTATGAGGGCCATTGTTCTTCTGGCACAGTTCTTTTGACAGATTCTTGGAAATTCACACAAAAGCTGTGAAATTATGAATTCCTCTGATCAAGTGATTCTTGTGAGAAATTTCTCCTGAGTATTAGCTAAATTAGCCAAGCCTAGGCAATCCCATTCATCACAGGTAAGCATTTTTCAGGCACCTTCCTGCTGTGTGCCTATACCTTCTACTATCACAGAAACCCTGGAGGGAGGACAGCAGCTGTTGCCCACATCGGGGTGAGGCTAGTGGGAAGCTGTGGCTACAGGCTGGCCCCGGTTGGAGCCTGGGTGCCTGGTCCTGGATCAGCACAGTGATAACCTCACTTCTTGTCTTCCTGGAAACCTGAAGCATTGGAGAGAAGCACCTCCTCCCCAGGCTGCATAGATGCGTAAGTGGCGCATCCTTGGGGCACGGGATGCCTCCCACTGCTCCTCCAGCCTTCCCACAGCATCACATCGCCCTGCGCTGCTGGATTATTCTTGCCGATGTGTAAAGAGGCCTCGGTTTTTCACCTCCCAGCAACTTCCCAGTCCTCAGAAGGCATCTATACCTGCCTTCTCTGTTGCTTTTTTTCCCAGCAGTCATCCCTCTTACTTACTGGTGGTCCTTCTTACCCCAAGATCAACCATGATCTGAAAATGTTACAAAGTTTTGAAAGAGAGAGATCCCATTCATATAACTTTTATTACAGTACATTGTTATAATTATTATAATTTATTATTAGTTATTGTTGATCTTGTATCTGATTTATTTACTTATTTTTTTTTTTTTTTGTAGAGACAGAATCTCACTTTATCACCCTCTGTAGAGTGCTGTGGCGTCACACAGCTCACAGCAACCTCAACTCCTGGGCTTAGGCGATTCTCCTACCTCAGCCTCCCGAGTAGCTGAGACCACAGGCGCCCGCCACAACGCCCAACTATTTTTTTGTTTTGCAGTTAGGCCGAGGCCGGGTTTGAACCTGCCACCTTCGGTATATGGGGCCGGCGCCCTACTTGCTGAGCCACAGGCACCGCCCTTGTATCTGATTTATAAACCAAGCTTTACAGACATGTATATATAGGAAAAAACAATGTGTATATATAGGATTTGGTACTTTCTGCAGTTTCAGTCATCCGGGAGGTCTTAGAACGTATCCATTGCAGTTGGTCAGACTACTACATAACAATCCGGAACAGTATGTACAATTTGACAGTATGTACAATTTGAAGAGTGCTAATAAATGAACAGCCAGGTACCTCCTCCCAGGGTAAGTCTCAGGCCCTGATGTGGCTCCAATCTCCCTCTCCCATCTCAGGAGCACTGTCCTGACTCTGGCAATGTCTTTCTTCAGTGTTTTCTGAAGTAGTTTTTCCATTTATGTGTGTACCTTGGCAGAATTTTTATTTGTCCATTTAATAGCTATTAACATTCTGGGCTTTGGCATGTGAGCTCAGACAGTAAAACACAATAGATCCTAGCCTTCCTGGTACTCCCACTCTGGCTGGGGTCTGAATCTAGTTGCAGGGCTGGGCAGGGTCTGCATCACTGGGGTAGGGGCAGGGATAGGAGCTCTGTCCTCAGGTGAGCTGTCAATCACTGCGCATCTCCTCACCCAGGAGCAGAGAACAGCAGAGCCTGTGAAGGGCTGAGAGGGTCTGTGTGCTGAGTAAGCAAGGGAGGGCTGGACCAGGAAGCGAGTGGGTTGTGTGCTGGTAAGTGGGAGCTGCCCAGAAGCGGGTGTCAAGACAGCACTGCCTCTGATCATCCAGAGCTGATGGCAGGGCTACTATGAGTGAAAAGTGAATTGTCAGATTATCAATTTATTATATGGTATGTTTGAAGAACTTGCATGTGAATTTAAACAACAGACTACTTTTATTTTGCAGGAAAATCAGCAATTTTTAATATAGTTCTTTGAAAGCCACTTGGTGTAAATTCTTAGCATGACTATTTGATAGTAATTTTGGCACTTTACATCTTGTTTCAGTTCTGATCACAAAGCTGAGCTCTCAATCCTGGCCGCCTTCTCCCTCCTCGTGATTTTCCTGCTGGTTCAGGGAGGCTGCTCCCCTGTGTCCAGAGCAGCCTTGCTGCTGGGGCTGCTGGGTGTCTACTGCTACAGGGTGGCCATTGGGAATGTGCTGTTCCCGTGGCAGCAAGACGACAGAGACATTGCAAAGTAAGTGCACAGGCAGACATGGCAGTGTGCCTATAGGTCTGCTTTAGCATTTTATGTTCTGAAAAAACCTATGCCAAGGTTTAGAGCACTAGGGTTTAGTGTTGGTGAGTTGGCACATGCTAGCGTCTAAGAAGACCTCAATTTACTGCTTTGTTAGTGCCTTTTTTTAAAGGTGACAAATAACTCCGAAGTAATGTCATTGAGATTTTCTCAATTAAAAATAAAACTTTCAAGGTATAAGATAGGACTTATAGATGAGTATAGATTGATGTCTAAGTTAAAGGCAACATGTAGTTGCTAGGAGCCAGTTTTGCTAACCCTCTGACACAACCAACCCTCTTACCAGGTTTGACTCAAGAAAACAAGCAGAAGGCCAAGCTTGGTGGCTGATGTCAATAATCCTAGCACTCTGGGAGGCTGAGGCAGGTGAATTGCTTGAGGTCAGGAGTTCAAGACCAGCCTAAGCAAGAGTGAGACACCATTTTCTAAAAATAGAAAAACTAGACAGGCATTGTGGCAGGTGCCTATAGTCCCAGCTACTCAGGAGGCTGAGGTAGGAGGATTGCTCAAGCTCAAGAATTTGAGGTTGCTGTGAGCTAGGCTGATGCCATGGCACTCCACCCGTCGTAACAGAGTGAGACTGTGTCTCAAAAAAAAGTAAAAAAAAAAAAAACCAAGCAGAGGGGTAGCATGTTCACTGAAGTAGCATGCTCCCATTATGCTTGCAAAAACTAAAAAATAAGGTATTTATCAAACAGATAGTAAGGTGAACCTCTCAATTATTCTGAAGTTTTATGAGGAATCTTCACACCTTTTGGGTGGCATGTTTCAAAGAGCACAGAGAAATGCTGTAGGACAGGCTGTCACAGTCGTGTGATCCCAACTGGCCAGATGCATGCATGTTTCCCTCATGTTTATGTGAAAAACTGAATACCTGAAATGCTGGTTGTTGTAATGATATTTAGGATCTGGGAATGCAGGTAGATTGCAATTTCCCTTTTTACTCATCTTTGTATCTTACAGATGTCTAGAGTTAATAAGTATTGCTTTTCTAGTCAAAGAAAAAGCCGAGGAGACAGCTGAGGGCTCTGCCAGACCATGTGGGTAGCCTTGGGGCTCTGGAGAGCACACCTGGGAGTACCTGCTGACAGAGGCAGGAGCAGTGTAGGGTGATGCTGGGCCTAGCTAAGGTCACGGCCATGTAGCAGCAGCCTTCTCTTGAGGCAGAGAGGCCAAGTGGGGAGAGAATAGTGACTTGCAGCTACAGGGAGTGTTCTGTGGAGATGTTACTGTTAACCTCAGACCCTGAGACTTCATGCAGATGACAAGACTGGATGTTGTATTTGGGGTGTTTGCTTACCTCTCAAAGATAGCCCATGAACAAATTTCTCATTTCCTTTCATATCTGTGCACCTAATTACATCATCACTCATTTCAAGACTTTGGTTGCCTTGGCACCTGTAGCTCAGCGGCTAGGGCACCAGCCACATACACCGGAGCTGGCAGGTTCGAACCCAGCCCGGGCCGCCAAACAACAATGACAAATACAACCAAAAAGTAGCTGGGTGTTATGGTGGGAGCCTGTAGTCTCAGCTACTTGGGAGGCTGAGGCAAGAGAATCACTTAAACCCAACAGTTTGAGGTTGCTGTGAGCTGTGATGCCATAGCACTCTACCGAGGGCGACACAATGAGACTCTGTCTCCAAAAAAAAAAAAGGGGCTTTGATCAGCTGACCTTACCTTACCTGCTTCCTGCTGCAGGTACTTTGGTGCACATTCTTCCTGTAAGATGCCTCCATTCCTAGTATCCCATCTGTCTTGATTCTGCATACATCCTGGTTCCCGATCATGGTTTCAGCTGCTGTTCTCCCCTTAGTCCCCCAGCTGCTGCCACCTGTCAGTGACATAAATCTTTTATATCCACTTTCTGGTTCTGCACTCAGAAACCCAGGCTTACTGGGAGTGTATGGTCAAGTTGTGAATGTCCTGGGTGTGCAGAAATGGGGCAAGGAAGCCCTCCCAGCCAGTCGGGGCAAGAAATAGAAAGCCCATTCAGGGTGTCTGGTTGTGCTGTCCTCCTGTTCACCTTCCAGCCTGCCCTAAAACAGGGCCAGTCCCTTTTCTGCTTTGAAGCTTCCCCAGTGGTTCCATCCTTTACTGATTTCTGCCTTCTTTGAACCCATGTGGACCTGTCATTCCCTCTAAAATTAGCACACTGGTGCCTGGCCCCAGCCCTCACCCAGGCACCTCATGGCCACACTGAAGGGACAAAGTGTATAGCACTCAAGTTACTTGAATTAAACTGGTCATAGTTTTGCTGTTTTTTAGATATGTAAACCTTTCTAAAAGAAATCTGATGGAAAAATGCAGTATTTTTAAAGCTACATTGTTATGGTGATATTTCATTTTAATTTGTTTATGATATTTTAAATTATTGGCTTTTCTAATGTATATAAAATATTTCATTTACAAAATTAATTTGAAATAATTATGTTTTAGGAGTATATGTGTTTTATAAGGTGAAATTCTTTGGTGTAATATTATAAATGGTATCCTTTATACATGACGATAAAAGAACAGCTAAAATCCTTAATTCATAATAGTATTTAATGCTTATTAAGCATTTACTGTGTGCCACATGCTTTGTGTGTATTGTCTTGTCTAATTCTTACAGTAACCTTGTGAGATATAGATACTATTTCTCTTCATTTCACAAATGACAAAGCTGAGTGTCAGAAGTCTTAATTAACCTGCTTCCGCCACCAGAGCTAGTAAGAGCAGAGCCCAAGCTGAGCAGAACCTTGCCTTTCTGCAGGGCCCACAGTCGGACACTGCACTGTTGATTATGTGTATACAGATAAATGTGCACATGCTTATTTAAGGCTGCTTAATTGCGAACATGCTCACTTATACAATTAGCATTAATGAACTCATGGAAGTTTCTGACAGTATTAGATCTTACAGTAATGCAGTGGTTTTACCAATTAACTGTGCAAACCATGTGGATTTTTTGGCATGGTACATGGCAAGGCTTAAGTATTGTCACCATGTGATCCTTGGACCAAGTGAGCAAGATTTCCCTGAAGCCAAGGGAAAGTGCCCACAAGGACATATCTGTTGGCTGTGGTCAATTGTTCCTCAGAGACAGACATGGAGGGTCGGGGCGTCTCCATTCACTTCCATGGCAATACCTGGGAGCAGGAAGAGTGTTACAGTTCCTTTGGCCAGCTACACAGGCACATTTAGGCATTCCCTAAGAAGACATGTATGTTTTTATGGGAACATATGTATTCAAATTTTTCTATCTAGTGCTAATGAATATAACTTGTTCTGCCTTTTTTTTTAGGGGTATTATCGAAGCTCGTTTTGTTTATGTCTTTGTCCTTGGCATTCTGTTCACGGGCACCAAAGACTTACTCAAATCTCAAGTAATTGCTACAGACTTCAAAATCAAGACTGTGGGTTTATGGGAGATACACAGTGGGTTGGTTCTGCTGGCAGCCTTGCTCTTTAGGCCCCACAACCTCCCAGTCTTAGCATTTAGTCTCCTGATTCAGACTGTGCTAACTAAATTCATCTGGAAGCCCCTGAGACATGATGCAGCTGAGATTACTGTGATGCATTACTGGTTTGGTCAAGCATTCTTCTATTTCCAGGTGGGTTTTCCTTATTATCAGGAATAGAAAATTACTAACTTTTTTTTTTTTTTAGTTTGTCTTTGAGGAAATTTTACCATGAGTTGGAAAGCTATGTTTGTTCAGTGAAGGAAGTTGTTCAGTGTGAGTATGGCATGGTGAATTATGCTGAAATCTTATGAGCATTTTATAAGATAAAGTATAATTAGTCATTTAAGACAGACATCCTGGGTGGCAGGTGGATTAGGACTCATTTATTATAAGCAGTTAAAGAAACATGTCATGTGTTTCTCTTGATGTCTTTGGTGAATCAACATAGTAATACTTGTGCTTTCCTGCCCTTTGCCCTGATATCAGAACTGCCTGCACCATTTGGTCCCCTCCCCACTTGGTTATTAGTCCCTGGGACCTGGTGGGTCATTAGGTCATCTATCCAGTGCTTGAAGACCCATCACAGATAAACCCAAGCCCACCTCGGTTATGCACATATGTAGATAAATGGCACCTGTACAAGTAGACAGGCCTTGAAGGGATCTAGTCCTGTCTAGACTCCCAGTATCCTCAGGAGGGTGGGCGCAGCCACAGTTGCCCTCCCAGCTCCAACTCCCTGGCTGGCTGACTTTGCTCCAGCTGCCAAACATTTTGTCTTTACTGGGAAGATCTGTATTTTCTGTGTCCCCCTCCATCCAGTCTCCAGGAGCTTGTCTATGTCTCGACAGGTTGGCCTCTTCCCCATCCAGGCCTCCTCTCCTGGTCTCTTTGTCTCCTGCTGCTCCCAGCCTTATCCACAGAGCAGCCCACAGCTTTAAGCTTTTCTCCGTTTGACCCTTTGACCTTGAAGCCCAAAGGTGGCAGGGGTGAAGTTACAGACATTACAGAAATCTGTACATGCTCAAGCACCATGAATAGACCATGACCAATGCTCAGATCCTTGGTCTGGCCTTTTTGCTGCCCTGGCCCTTCTAATCTCCTCAACCCCCAGCTCCCTTGGAACTAGCTGCAGGTCTCCCAGCTGTCAGGTCCCATTCTTGTTGGGGAGCATGGGTAGGGGCACAAGCTCTGGGTGTCCTCACCAGAGCTTCATGCTGCTTCCCAGCACTTTGTAACCAAGTGGGCTCTTGACAGGCTCTGCTGTGCCTCAGTTTCTTTATACATGGGATAATAAATAGTTATTTATTATATTGTGGGGGGTCAGGAGCCTGGTTGGGCCTGGGCTGTGCTACACGGTGGTTATGACTGGGCTGGGGTTAGCCTCTGGAGTGGGTGCTACTCCTCTCTAGGGCATAGCTATGATGCCACAGTGGTTATGAGACATAGCACAACCATGGCCTGTGGTGCCCTGGGTCACAGAGCTGCCTCAGGCAGTTGGGCAACATGTCCAGAGGCCACTGGTATTCCTGTAGCAGCCACCTTCCCAGTGGCAGGAATCACTGCAAGCAGAGTCCCCAAAGACTCAGGCCTGGTCAAGATGGGCATAGCGTGTCATGGCAGTGAGCAGCCGACTAGGCCTCAACGCTCCTCCCCTCCCACCTCCTCACCTCTCACCTTTTCCCCTCACCAGGGCCCATTATTCAGGTTGAGTCTCTTTCCCTTCACTATGGTCACTGCCTTAGTTATCCCTGCCCCTGCCCTTGAGCTCAGCAGGTCCTTAGCATTGCAGCAGTCAGGAGTATGGTGCCTGCGCTGTCTCCTGCCCTCACCTGTGCTCAGCCCCTGGATCACTCTACCTTGGTTTCCTCTCTGTACAAGTGCAATAATGCACTGCATCAGGATCAGTAATACTAGCAAAGCCTCTGCACACTCAGCACATGCCACTGGCTACTCAAACAGCAATGTGGTCAGCACTTTAGCGCCTAGCTAAGCCTACAGGGGGTCACCCTCAGCCTCCCAGGTGTCAGACCTGCTTTCACCTCTCCACCTTCCCCTCATGTAACCTGTCCCTCCCTCCCCTCCTTCTTCCCCCTCCTCTCCCTCTCCCCACCTTCTCCCCTCTTCCCCTTCCCTCCAGCATCTCCAGCACCACCTGCTGCTCCTGTGTCTTTGCCTCTACAGGTCCCCTAGGGAAGGGCTTCCAGACACAGGAATTTGTGCTCACAGTTGTGCCTTCTGGGAGAGCCCACATGACCATGAGTCATGTGGATTCAAGAGGAGGTGGAGAATGGAGTTAAACCAAAGGGATAGGGCCTAGGGTAAGAGCGAAACTAGGAGTGACTGCACATTGCAACTAGACGCACCCGAGTTGTTTTGTGGGCCCTTAGGTAGATGGTTCCAGAAAGGGGCCTTGGCTAGGCTTGATAGAGACATGTGCTGTCAGATTGCAAGTGTCTGAGGAAAACTTGGCATAATAGATACAGAATTGATAGAGATTGAGGCAGAATCTTAGGAGATCCTTTTGTTGTTGTTGTTGTTTTGAGACAGTTTGACTGTGTCACCCTGGGTGGAATGCCGTGGCATCACAGCTCATAGCAACCTCAAACTATTGGGCTTAAGCAATTCTCTTGCCTTAGCCTCCCAAGTAGCTGGGACTACAGGAACCTGCTACAACACCCAGCTATTTTTTTGTTGCAGTTGTCATTGTTGGTTAGCTGGCCCAAGCTGGGTTCAAACCTGCCAACTTCAGTGTACGTGGCTGGCGCCGTAACCACTGTGCTATGGGCACCACGCCTTTTGTTGTTGTTTTTGAGACAAGGTCTTACTTACCCTATTGCCCAGGCTAGAGTGCTGTGGCATTATCATAGCTCACTGCAACCTCAAACTTCTGTGCTCAAGTGATCCTCCCATGTCAGCCTCCCAAGTAGCTGGAGCTGCAGGCGTACATCACCACCATGCCTAATTTTCTCTCTCTCTCTCTTTTTTTTTTTTTCCTGTGAAGACAGGGTCTCAGCATATTGCTCAGGATGGTCTCAGACTTTTGCATTGAGTGATCCTCCCTCCTCATCCTCCTAAACTGCAGGGATTACTGGCATGATCCACTGTGTCCAGCTGGGGATCCTTTTCTTAGATCCCAAATACTGCCAGTCACATGCAGGGTGAAGCTGTGTGGCATCAACCTTGTATCCCATGGCACTTTACCCACCAGACCTCGGCCATAATTGACCAGAGTCTTGGCAACAGTCAGATGGAAGCACTGCTCACAGAGATGTGCCTTCCCCCTACCCGGGCATCTGGCCTGCCCTCTGCAAGTAACTCACAACATAGCCACTGTGTCACTATCAAACAGGACCCAGCCATGTGGCCACCCTTCAGTCTTTGGCCCAGCGTTGCCCCATTGGCCGGGCTGGGGAGCTGTGCCTCCCAGGCCCACATGTACCAACCACCCTCTGACAGCAGGGCCTTGTCAGGGGGCAGGCCGTGTGTTTGTCTTGTGGAAGGTTCATGGGTCTGGATGAGGGGTGAGATATCATAGCCCATAGCAGGTAGACATGCATGTGGCTCCTTGGGGACCACTCATTTCTTCACTGGCCATCTCACCTGCTCCTGTTCAACCCGGAGCAATGCAGGCAGGTAGAAGGCTGGCTTGTGCAAGGCCAGCCAGGCATATGTGTGTACTTGCTGGTGAGGTTCCACACCACGCCTGTGGAGGTTGGTACCATGTCTTGTGAGACCCATGTCTGCTCTTCTCGTCTCCTCTCAGGGCAACTCCAACAACATTGCCACCGTGGACATCTCAGCGGGCTTCGTTGGCTTAGACACCTATGTGGAAATCCCAGCCATGTTCCTAACAGCGTTTGGGACGTATGCAGGGCCTGTGCTGTGGGCCAGCCACTTAGTGCATTTCCTGAGCTCAGTGAGCAGGTGAAGTACCGCCTTTTTTCTTCACAAATCTGAAGACAGATGGCCTGATTTTATGTTTAATGACTTTTTCCAGACTCAGGCTTTTCATGAACTTCCTTTCCTCAGATAGGAAGGAACTCTCTGCATCTGGAAGACCTGAGGCATGAGGGGTTTGAGGGGGGACCAGGTTCAGGCCCATGTGGGACCTTGCTGGTCTCCCCACTTCACACCAGCACAAGGTTTCTGGGAGCACAAAAGGAAAACCTTTTCCTCCACCTGAAGTTTTCCTGCTTGCCAGTGGCCAAGTTGGCAGCAGGGGTGGAGGCTAATTCTTCTTCTTTGGTGATCTAAAGTCAAAAAAACACTGCTCTTAGCTACAGAAACCCTGCTGGACACTGGAGGACCGTGGAGAGGGCTACTGGTAGGGCTGTGCACATTTCATGTCCTGTCTGAGAACCTAGGGGCACAGCCCCCACACAGAGGCTGACACATTGAATTGGAAAGGCAAGGGTAATGCAGAAAGAAGTTCAGGGAGACATGAGCCCTGTGCCCTGTTGCTAGGAAGTCCTTTTAAGGCCACATCTGCCCTGCCTGCCATGCTGCCCCACCTTGGGCAGACTCTGGCCCTCATACCCTCCAGGCAGCCTGGAGTTACTTCAAACTACCCATGTCACTTGGGGCCTCCTCTGAGGCTTTGCACAAATGTGCCCTTCAGGAATACCCCAGACCAAAAGTACTGCCCTCCACACAGAAAAATGCCTGTTTTCCCCACAGTGTCCCATCTTCTGGCTTTCACTGCTTCGTTAATTTGGATAACTCATCCTTTGGAAAGGAGGCTTCATAAGTCAGGGACTTGACCACTTCTGTTTCCCACAGGAACCCCAGGGCCTAGGCCTGGCCAAGCAGCATGGGATGCTGCCCACAGCATCCAGAGAAATCAGGACTTGTCTATGCCTGGTTTTCCTATCTGTAAAATGAGAGTTGCTGGGGGTTAAAAGAAGGGTCACTTGGAAGCTCTCATAGCTGCCTAGGGGTGCCCTTATGCTTTGCTCCTATCCCTGCCATCAGCTTCAGTAATGACTCTGGCATCCCCTGCCGCCTCATATGCTCTGGCCTCCCCAGACTGCCAATGTCTGCCTGAGACACTGGGCCGCCCTTACTGACACGCTTGGGTGGGTGCAGCCAGGTCAGCCAAAGCCTCACACATGTCTTGGGAGCACAGGGAGCCTGCTGCACCTCTCATGCCTCTGTAGTCCCAGGCTTAAAGGTAATGTTGGGAGGCCCCTTCCTGCTGTCATGAATGGTGTAGCTCTTGGCCGTGGCAGCTGTTGGCCCCACTCACCAATCCTGGTGTGTTCAGGCTTCTGCTAAGGCTCAGTAGTTCTCGTGTCCTCCACTCTGCCAGCAGTTTCTGTGGCCACTGCTCAGCTCTCTGGCTTTTGCTACACATCCTCCTGCATGAGTTTGTCCTCACCTCACCCAGGTGAGGCTATAGAGGGGTCAGCTCCAGGTGCCTCCAGAGACATCTACTGGGAAGGTAAGGTTCTAGACACTCGGAACAGCCCTGTCCTTTGGCCCCTTTGTGGCTGTTGGTGCCCATCACTGGTAGTCAACACTGAGGCGGGAGCAGGAGGCATTCACAGGACACTTTTAAGTCGTACCTCATGGAGATGCCAGACCAGCAGGACTAAGGGTTCTCTTTATAGAACACAGGGCTGCAGGTGCACACACATGTACACATACCCAGGTGCACACCTTGCTGCTTTGCCTTTGAACCTTTAACACCCTACAAGGAGCTTCTTGCTGCTCACCTCCTGTATCCAGACCCATCACAGCACAAATACTCCTCAGCCAAAGGACCTTCAGCCATAGTGGAGGTGTTCACGTCCCTCCCCACACTGAACCAGAGGCACTTGCTTTATATCAGCCGTCCCCATCTGTGCCCCAGTGCTCATGTGAGCACAATCAGCAAGGGCAGAAAGGATTTTTGACTGAAGAAAGGTTGTAGGTGAGGCCTGAAGATGCTCAAATAATGGAATTTGTAATTTTGAAATAAGCACAGACCCAGATGGGCATGGTGGTTCATGCCTATAATCCCAGCACTCTGGGAAGCTGAGATGGGTGGATCACTTAAACTCACAAGTTCAAGGCCAACCTGACCAAGACCCTATCTCTACTAAAAGTAGAAAAACTAGGGCTGGGCATGGTGCCTCCTGCCTATAATCCTAGTACTCTAGGAGGCTGAGGCGGGTGGATTGCCTGAGCTCACACATTCAAGACCAGCCTGAGCCAAAGTGAGACCCCCATCTCTAAAAATAGCTGGACGTTGTGGCAGGCACCTGTAGTCTCTGCTACTCAGGAGGCTAAGGCAAGAGAATTGCTTGAGCGCCAGAGTGTAAGGTTCCTGTGAGCTATGATGCCAAAGCACTCTCCTTAGGGCAACAAACTGAAACTGTCTAAAAAAAAAAAAAGGAAAAAGAAAAACTAGCCGAGTGTCATGGTAGGTGCCTGTAATCCCAGGGACTCTGGAGGATGAGACAAGAGGATCACTTGAGCCCAAAAGTTTGAGATTCCTGTGAGCTATAACCCTACAGCACTCTACCTAGGGCACGGAGTGAGACTATGTCTCAAAAAAAAAAAAAAAAAAAAGGCACAAAACCATAGGACAGTGGTTCTCAACCTTCCTAATGCAGCGGCCCTTTAATACAGTTTCTATGGGTGGCAACCCACAGGTTGATAACCTCTGCCATAGGGAATTGCTTTAAGAAATAGGTTAGATATGTGTAACACTTATCTTAATGGTCTGAAAACAAAGGGAGGATATTAATGTGCTTTGAGGTGGTTCTTATTTCAAGAGTGCTGTTCTTCACTGTTAATTTGCTTAGCAAGCACTTTGAAGCCAGTGTCCTCAGACCAGACAAGAGTGACAAGATGTTCTATTGGACAGCAAGAAGAAAAGTTCAGAACTTACATTTATATTGCATTGTATTCATTGGTTATATTTTTATGATATACTATGTGTGATACAATAAATAGTACATGGGTATACTTTTTAAACAAATATGCAACATTTGGGAAACGTCTTGCAGATTGTGGTGCCCTGAAGAGCAGGGGAACCACTGACCATACCCAGATCTCTTTGGAGGAGGGATCCCAGAGAAACATATCTAGCAAACACCCTGGGTCCTTTTATGTACCATCAGGTTTTTGGAAGCTTTTCTGGAGAGCTCTCCCATCACTCTTCTTTTGCTTCTGCTTTATGTTGCATAGCATTTATCTCTTCCTAACATGTTTTTCCTGTCTCCTTCACTAGAACATGTACTCCTGGGGAGCTGGGACTGTTTTTTCCCTTTTCCAAGACATCTAGAGGAATGTTACCCTAGTACAGAAGTGACTGGTTGGTGTGCAGAAGAAAGAATGCACCACCTTCTAGTCCAGGAGCAAGAATTACTGCAGTCCTCCTCAAAGTGAAAGTGTCGGTTGCATGTATGTTCTTGCCTTTTGTGACTAATGTGATATATGCTAATACACATTTTCTTTTCTGTTAACAGTGATTCAGCACTGAGTCATGCTTGCTTCTGCTATGCACTGATATGTTCTATACCAGTTTCCACATACATGATTTTGGTGACATCCCTGCGTTATCACTTGTTTATATGGAGCGTATTTTCTCCAAAACTTCTCTATGAGGGAATGCACCTACTCATTACAGCTGCTATTTGTGTATTCTTCACAGCCATGGATCGAGCCAGCCTCACAAATTATTAGACTAAGCTGGACAGTGGAAAAATAATATATTTTTAAAGTCTGCTATTTACTTCATGGATTTGGATACTGTAAAATCTGTTTAAATGCAAGATCATTAAAAAATATGAATTTTATGACATTAACAAATGGTTTTAATTTGTTTGACCACTGTGCCTGAGTTTAGATTAAATAGTAAGTAGTTTAATAAAAGGTTACTTTAGGGTAGCGCTTGTGGCTCAGTCAGTAGGGCGCTGGCCCCATATACCGAGGGTGGTGGGTTCAAACTCGGCCCGGGCAAACTGCCACAAAAAAATAGCCGGGCATTGTGGCGGGCGCCTGTAGTCCCAGCTACTCGGGAGGCTGAGGCAGGAGAATCGAATGAGCCCAAGAGCTGGAGGTTGCTGTGAGCTGTGTGACGCCACGGCACACTACCAAGGGCAACAAAGTAAGACTCTGTCTCTACAAAAAAAATAAATAAATAAATAAAAGGTCACTTTGAAATACTTACAGTTTGGGCGACGCCCATAGCTCAGTCGGTAGGGCACCCGCTACATACCAAGGATGGTGGGTTCGCACCTGGTCGGCCCAGCTAAAACAACAATGATAACTGCAACAACAAAGCCAGACATTGTGGCAGGTGCCTGTAGTCCCAGCTACTTGGGAGGCTGACGCAAGAAAATCACTTAAGCCTTAGAGTTTGAGGTTGCTGTGAACTGTGATGCCACAGCACTCTACCCAGGGTGACAGCTTGAGACTCTGTCTCAAAAGAAAAAAATAATACTACTTATGGTTTGCATCATATTTTCCCTATTAAATACCACTCCAGAAACTAATGAATTTTTAATTTTCCTCTGGATAAGTTACGCTCTAACCCAAATATATGATGAATAAAAAGGTGTCTGTTGTTTTGTGTTGTTTTTTTGGCATGCATGACTTTTAGGAACCCTGGTCTCTAGGCAGAGGTGCAGCTGCTGAGAAGTTCACCTTATGGATTCCAGCACTCCTGCAGTCCTCAATGCCACTGAGGATCTCAGGGAGCTTGGATTTATTATGTGCGTTACATGTGTTAGTATTTACAGCATTTTAAATGAAAACTAAGGCAAATAATTCATTTAAAAACAAAAATAATCTATGGCATATTGATACAACATTTTACAAAAAAATAACTATATCTTCCAAAACAAAAATATTTACTTAGAAGAATGGGATTGTTTTATATTTTTGCGAATCTAATGTCCAACTTGTATTCTGCATTTTATCTGTTGTGATATGACTGTTTGGTTGAAGTATAAAAACCAGCCTTACCCAGATAAGTAGCAGAAAAGAGAAATATTTTAATATCCTTATTCTGATCACTGTGGGTGTTCTTTTTTAATACCAACACCAAAACTCAGCAAATGGTAGTTTCTCAAAGGTTACTTGGACAACAGAAAAGGAAATTTCACAGTGAAAACTGGTAAAATTTTGCAGAGGTCTGTAACTGACTTAATAGAATTATACCCATGTCACTTTCCTGGTTTTAACAATGTAGTATGGCTATGGCCCTGGGGAAAGGGCACTTGAAACTGTACTATTTTTGCAACTTCTTATGAGTCTTAAACCATTTCAAAAGAAAATTTATTTTAAACAAGATGAGTTGCAATGTGGTATCTGAAACTGTTTCAATGCACTTTCTGGTCGTATTGCGTTAAAAATCACTATCTCCTGCACTCAGAATGGATCTTTTACCCAGATGTGATTCTGTAACTTCTGCATTATTGTTTAGAAAATGATAGCTCACTGAGTTATATAGATTTCCAAGGGTTGATTTAGTTTATTATTTAATACCAACATCACTTGTTTTGTCACCCTCAGTCTCATCAGAAAAGTCTTATTGAGATGTTCACTTTGGCAGATGTTTCGAAACATTTGTGAAGTTACAAATGTTGTGATTGGCAGCACATAGTGACTTTTTTTCTTGAGTGGTATTTTTCTTCAAGGAAATATCTGGCAGATAACCAAATTCCAATAACCATGTTTTCCTTCTTTACAGTAAAAATGGGGTTCTATGGCCAAGGGCCCATCCTGGAGATACTAAAAGTTCTGAGTGCCGTCCTCCGCACTCTTTCCACCTCACACAGGCTGAGATTACTTTACTGTAATGACTTTAATCACTGCTGCTGCTTCTGCAAGGGGTGTGGGTGTCCTGGTGGGAGCCTGTGTGTGAATGACCTGCCCTGATCCATATTCAGGCACCAGCAGTTTAGTCACTGTGGCCTTTGCCTTTAAAACTCTACTGATTCAAAAAAATAATGTAATCTAAAAGGAATTAGGGAATTGAACTCAAACATTTAAAATCTCACCCTTCAGAAACAACAACAAGTATTTAGTGAAAACAATTTACAGTGTCTCTCTGGATAGAAGAGGAAAGGAAAGTGGGAGGGAACATAGCTGGATGCACACCTGAGAATCAAGCTGCATAGCACAATTCTGGATCCAAAGTTATGTCATTTTTCTGAATTTAACAGAAAAATTAAAAATAAAACCAAAGGAAAATGCTGAATTTTGGATAAGTTTCTTTTTATTATAAGAAATGCTCATAAAATATTCTTGGAAAATTAAAACATTTGGCTCGGTGCCTGTGGCTCAACGGGCTAAGGCGCCAGCCACGTACACCTGAGCTGGTGGGTTCGAATCCAGCCCGGGCCCACCAAACAACAATGACGGCTGCAACCAAAAAATGGCCGGGCGTTGTGGCGGGCGCCTGTAGTCCCAGCTACTT
>CAUYRH010114339.1:0-31824 GCA_963574655.1 Perodicticus potto | reverse complement strand
TGTGTACATTGGTGCAATCATGGGGCACAATGTGCTGACTTTATATACAATCTGAAATATTTTCATTGAACTATTTAACATAGCCTTCATGGCCTTTTAATCACTATATGAAGACGTTTATATTCTACCTTTAGTAATTTTCACTTGTATCCTTGTAAGATGCACCGTAAGTGTGATCCCACCAATCACCCTCCCTCCATCCATCCTCCCCCTCCCCTCCCCTCCCTTGCCCCTTTCCCCATTTCTTGTGCTATAACTGCATTTTAACCTTCATATGACAGCTATAGATTAGCTTCTTAGTAGGGCTGAGTACATTGGATACTTTTTCTTCCATTCTTGAGATACTTTGTTAAGCAGAATATGTTCCAGCTCCATCCATGTAAACGTGAAAGACGTGTATACCATGGAATACTATGCAGTGTTTATGTTTCTTTTTAATCTCTCGTTCTTTCCCCATTCTTCCAAGTCTGCCAGTTACTTTATTCTACTTCATGTTTTGCTTTTATACTCTTATTGTTTTTCTCTGCTTTGGTTGCACATTTTTTGTTTCTGTACATTCTTTTCTATTTTCCAACCATCTCCATGAAGTTTTGGGGGGACTACCAAAATGTCTCTGATCCGATTTTGAGCTCTGGTCTTGCTTCTGGAGAGGTGTGGTTCCTGGCCTGTTATTGTGTATCACATATGCTATGCCCTGACTGTTTGTGTTCCCCTTCCCCAATTTATATGCTGAAAATCTAAGTACCAAGGGGGATGGTAATAGGAGGTAGAGCCTTTGGGGAGGTGGCGTGGCCACGAATGGGATTAGTTCCCTTAAGAAAGGAACTCAAAAGAGCTGCCTTGTGCCTTCCATCATGTAAGGACACAGCGAGAAGCTGTCATTGAATGGAAAGTGTGCCCTCACCACACCCCAAATCTCTCAGCACCTTGATATTGAACTTCTCCAGCCATAGGAAGAATTACTTTCATCCAATTTCTAAATTTTCTTTCTGGTTAGTTCACTTTTATAATTCCTGCTGTAGACATTCATTCCTTTTTTTTTTTTTTTTTTTTTTGAGACGGCGTCTCACTTTATCACCCTCGGTGGAGTGCTGTGACATCACAGCTCACAGCAACCTCCAACTCCTGGGCTTAGGCAATTATCTTGCCTCAGCCTCCCGAGTAGCTGGGACTACAGGTGCCCGCCACAATGCCCGGCTATTTTTTTGTTGCAGTCTGGCCGGGGCCGGGTTCAAACCCACCACCCTTGGTATATGGGGCCAGCGCCCTACCCACTGAGCCACAGGCGCCGCCTAGGCAGTCATTCTTTTCTTGTGTTTTGAACACAAAGGATACATTAGGTCCAATGTAAATTTATGCCTTCCAAGAGTTTATATTTCCATCTGGGAATGCAGGCAAATAAAACAAATACTTTTAGCCTAGTGTTATTAAGTATAGACACCAAGGTGATATAGAGCAGGGAGGGACTACCTTTACCTCTGCTGAGCACTGCGGGTGGAAATGGTGACAGAGGGCTTCCCAGGGAAGATAATGTTGGAGCTAATAGAACTGAAGAAAAAACTATAGAAAACAGGGCATTTCCTGGAACTTCAGCACTGGAATGTCTCTGTTTCTTTCTGGCTTATCTTTATTCTCTCAGGTTTTTCTGTCAATGAATTCATAATTTTCGAATTTCCCTGCTTCTTCCAGGAAAAATATATTAGAGAAAGACTTTAAATGGCTGTGCTTCAATGATTTGCCTGTCTCTGGGATAGTCCCTGTGGCCAGAGATATGTGACATTATGGTTATTTAGTCCAACCTACTGAGGTTCTAAGAGTTGTGGGTGGAGGAAGCCCTGGATGGAGGTAGGTGCCTCCACACTGTTATAGGTAGTGGGGCAGCATGTGAAAGAAATGGAGGCTGGAGGCAGTGCCTGTGGCTCAAAGGAGGAGGGTGCCTGCCCCATGTGCTGGAGGTGGCGGGTTCAAACCCAGTCCCAGCCAAAAACTGCAAAAAAAGAGAAAAAGAAAAAAAAAGAAATGGAGGCTGGGACAGGTGAAAATGAAGTTTTAGAAATAGCAAATGGTTTAGTGTGACCAGAATACATGGGGTATATGGGTAGGGTGAGTGGGAAGGAGACAGAAGAAAATGGTTAGCAGGTGGAACGAATCTTGCAGAGGCGGTGAAGCAATCCTAAAACAATTTTCTTTAGTCTTCTAGGTGAAGGAGACACTGTTGTTTCCTTTTTTGTTTGTTTTCTCAATCAAATAAATTTTATTATTTTGTGCTAAAAACTTTTTTTTTTACCTATGTAATGATTTTGCCTACAAAACCAGAAGAGGTGAGAAGTTGATTTGAAAAATCAAAATAGCAATAAAAAATAAATTTCTTTCATGTATAACTTTAAAGTATTAGTGCTTTCTGGAAAATCTTATATATTCAACTTGCAATGAATATATGAATCTATCCTTTCTAGATTCTAGTTTACTTGTGGATAGATAATTCATACCCAGAGAAGAAAAAAGACTAGGAACATAGGTCATGCAAGAAGATGTAACTTGCAATCCACAAGCAAATCTTGCTTTGAGTGTAGCGCACACTGAACCTTCATTGTCACTCTTGTGCCCTCCTTAATTAGTTCTAACAATTAATTTATTAAATATTTTAAGTGACAGTCCCAAGGTCACAAATGGGATTTAGAACACTGAGTTTTACTTTTAGCTTTTTTTCCCTTTTTTAAATCTAAATTTTAGTTTTTTGAACTTCAGATTAATATGAGGTACAAATGATTAGGTTACATTGTTCACATTTGTTAGGTAAAGTCCAAGTTGTAGTCAAGCCCTTAATCCAGGGGGGTACTGTGTATACCCTTACATTGTGCCCATTAGATGAGAGCTTACTGATGCCCCTACTTCTTTCCCTCAGCCTTTTCCCTCCTTTTCCCTTCCCCCTTGAATTTAATTGTTTTTATCTATGTGGGTGTGTAGTTGTTTATCTATTGGTTTCATATTAGTGTTGCACACTTGTATACTTTTCCATTCTCATGATACTTACTAAGAAGGGTGTTCTTCAACTCTTTCCAGGTTAATAGAAAAAAGTGTAAAGTTTCCATATTTTTTATGGCTGCATAGTATTCCATGATATACATATGCCACAGTTTATTAATTCATTCATGAATTGATGGGCACTTGGCTTGATTACATGTCTTGGAGATTGTGAAATTAAGCTGTGATGAATATTATAGTGCCAATATCCTTATGAAAAAAATGATTTTATTTATTCTGGGTAGATACCTGGTAATGAGATTGAGGAAACAAATGGAAAGTTTACTTTTAGCTCTTTGAAGATTCTCCTTATTTCTTTCCACAGAGGCTGTATTAATTTGCAGTCCCATCAGATGTTAAAAATATTCTCTTCTCTTCACACCCACACCAGCATCTGCAGCTTTGAGCTTTTGTGATGAGGGCTGTTCTCACTGGGTTTAGGTGATATTTCAGAGTGGTTTTGATTTGCATTTCTCCGATAATTAGGGATGGTGAACATTTTTTCGGTCTGTGTTGTCCATAGATCTGCCTTCTTCAGAGAAGACTCTGTTCGTGTCTCTTGTCCACTTATCAATGAGATTGTTTGCTCTTGTCGATTAATTTGAGTTCTCTGTAGATTCTAGTTATCAGCCGTTTGAAGTATCTTCTCCCATCTGAAGGCTGTTTGCTTTAGTTGTTGTACCCTTAGCTGTGCAGAAGCTTTTTAGCTTGATCATGTCCCATTTATTTATTTTTGTTGCTCCTGAAATTGCCGAAGGAGTCTTCTTCATAAAATCTTTTATCAGGCTGATATTGCCGAGAGTTTTCCCCGCACTTTCTTCTAGAATTTTAATCGTTTTGCATCTTAAAACTTAAACCTTTTATCCAACAAGAGTCACATGTATAGAAAAACATGTACAGAACATTAGTGTACAGCCTTATACATTTTTGCCAGCTGTACACACCTGTGTAAATAGTACCCACATCAAGAAAGAGGCCATTGATATGTCTCCAGAAGCAACTAAAATGTGCTTAAGGAAAATGATGACAAGATTAGATTCTGTGCTTTGTTGAAATTACATTGATACCTTGGAATCCGAACTTAATCCATTCCAGAACCCCGTTTGATTTCCAAATTGTTCAAGTTCCAAGACAATTTTCCCCTTTAACATAATAGAAACTGGATTAATCTGTTCCTGCCTCCCATTTAAAACATGATTTTAAAGGTAAATCCACTGGATTTTAAGGTAAAATAAATAACATTTGTAGGGTAAAATAAATAAATAATATTTTAAGGTAAAATAATAATATTTGAATAAAATATAAATAAATAAAATTAAAAATGTAAAACCTAAAAGTATAAAGGCCTGTTTTGTCACAATTGCACATTTGATTCAAATCATACCTCTCATTGTTCACAAAGTCCTTAAACTCCTTTACAAACTTTTCTCCTGCTTCTGAATTAAAGTTGTAGTCGAGCCTATCTATGCATAACCACTCTGTGGATTGCAGTCCTTTTCTTAAAGTTCTTGAACCCCTGTTATTGGCTTCAGACTCCTCCTTTGAGCACTGGTGTCAGGCATGCCCTTCACTAAATCATTGGCCTTTCCCCAAATTATCTCAGAAATCACGTCACCAGCCAGCTGTTTCTCATTAATCCAAACTAAGAGGAGTTTTTCCGTCTCTTCCATCCTTTTTGATTTAGAGGTCAGCGTTGTAGCCCAGTTCACTACAACAGTTGCTTTGATAGTTTCGTTATCTTTCAAAATTGTACAGTCACTTTAGGCATCCTGAGCATAGTAGCGGGATCAACCACACGTGTACCACTTTCGTGGTTAGCAATAAGGTATTTCTTAACTTCAACTGTAGCTCTAACAGCTTTCCTCTTACTGTTATTTTCCTCACTGCAATTTTTAGGACCCAGGGAGAATACACTTAGTTATTATTTTATTAAAAAAAACTCAAAACACACAAAGGCATAAATTTTGCTGCAAAAAAATCACATGAGAGAGTTTCACTACAGCCTCTGACACTGAACCGAACAACAAAGCGTATGGGTGGCCCGGGCACCGGGGAAACATGTACAAAAACACACCAACAATATACTGTGCATTCGGATTCCAAAGCAGCATTCAGATTTGGGGCAAATTGTGCATGAATTTTACATTTGGATTCCACGTTGTTCAAGTTCTGGGGCATTCCAATTCCAGGGGCAGTACTGTAATAGCAGACAAAGAAAGAGACAACAGATAAGGCTTTTCAAAGACTTTAAGGAGAGAAGATGAGAGTCTAAATTGAGACACTATCTGTAAACAGGCAGGAGAAACATCTAGTATCTGAACTTTAGATAATTTTCTGTGGAAATATGTAGAGAATGGGCTATATGGTCTGCATGTATTTTCACAAAGAGCTGGATTAAGTACATGAAAAATTTAGAAAGTGTCTTTAGAACTCCTGAGATTTCTAAAAATTCAATGTCAGAAAAGTCCAACACTAGGAGAAAGCACTCAGAAGAATCTTTCTCAGGATGAAAAGAAGCATGCGAAGGAGAAATGCAGTGAAGAGTACCTCTGATAGATGTGGGTTCACCTTTAAAATGCAAGCAACAACCCTTATGAATCCCAAATACACTTAATTATCATTTAAATCTTTTTTCTTGCAAAAACATATGAGCACTGAGAGCATCATGCCAGTCATCTGTTCCAGATAATTTCATAGGAACGGGGATAGAAGCTCAGCAGATGGCATTACCTTTGGCCTGAGAACAGAGTGGGTTAAGTGGTCACTCTGTGGGTACCTGTCCTCTCATTTTAAGCTCACTGAGAGCAGGACAGTGATTGGTTTCTGGCCACTCAACCCCGTTGTGAGTGAGGCAGAATTTTGCAGTGGCAGAAACACATACCCATTCTAGTACCTGATCCATTCTGACCGTCTGGTCCTGATCCGGTATTTCATTTATCAAAAATTAACAAAGAAATTGAGTTAAATATTCTGACATCTTTCTAGTTACACCTATCTTGCTAAATTTCTTCTAAGGTTTATTTGTTTTGTGTGATACCCAAAATGTTCCTGAACCTTTTGGAGTTTCAGTTTTTTCATTTGTAAAATAATAAAATTTATCTCAGGATGCTGGTAAGGATAAATTGGACTGAGAGATTTAAAAATGCTGTAATTCTAAAATGCTATCCAAATAAGTCATGGCCAACCATTTGCCTTCCTGCAAGCCCCCGTTCATATCCTGCCACTAGCTGAAGAAGTATGTTTTCTGAGAAAACTCAGGTGTGCGTTGACTTCTGAAGACCTTTAATACGTTTAGTCAGAGACTTGGTGGGATTTTTTTGTTTGTTTGTGCTTTTTGTTTTTAAACTTAGCTGGTGTTCAGCCATTTGCAAGTAAGACCCATCTCACTTACCAACATGCTTATGAATTGAGAGTTTGTAGTGTGATTAGTGTTTAAAGACCTTAAAATTAACTCTGTTATAAATGTTCAAAGAACTGCACTTAAGAATCAATCTCCAGACTGTTTATTGAGAGGTATGATGTATGCCATAGGTTTGCCCTTTGGATTCACAAAGTCCCATTGTTGTTTGCCATCACCAGGCCTATTATACAGAGAAGACTTACAAATGAATAAAGTTCTAAATATCCAAATACGATAAATGATTTGCCAGTGGCTAACTGGGCTAACTGTTTTAGACATGCAGTATCTCAGTCTGGAAACATTTGGATGAAAATGTTATTTTTCCACTTTTCCTTCAGCGCTTCATGACCGCAAAAGTTTCCAGGTATTGTTTGTGGGTACCTCATCTTTGAGAAAGATTGCTGTGAAGACTTTCATTTATAGCATGCCACTGAAGTAATTTTCCAAACGGGATGGGAAGAAAACAGGTATTTGTCGAACTTCTTCTAGGTGTCAGCTATTACCTCCTTTAATCTTACTGCAGCTTTGCAAACACTGTTGCTATTTTAGAGTTGAAAAGATTGGGGCTCAGAAGGGCAAATTTCCCACTGATCACACACTTGATTTTAGAGAAACTGGATTTCGATTTAAGGGTCAGTGACTTAAAGTGTTTCTTTTGTTCTCTTTGGCAGAAAAGAAAAGTTCTATTAGAACCTCTCTATGCTAAGATTAAAAAGTTTCCATGTTTGGTTTGTATGTTGGAGTCTGATTTGTATGCTATAAAACTTTCATATAGTGATTTTCATTATTGAACAATGAGCAATTTGTACCTTAGGAAGATGTTTAATATACTAATGCACGATAAGGTGTTTTTTAAAAGTATTTATGTGTATACATGCTCAGGTATGTGCATATGTAATATATCTCACTTGTCTACAACTTAACAGACATATATATATAATTTATACATGTTATTTTTCTGATAAATGTTTTTATATGTAATTTATAGATGAACTTGTATAAGAGGTCTGATAATGAAGTTTGCAAACTTGCCACCATGGGTTTATGTTGGCAGTGCTGTACAAACAACTCAGTAAGTGTTCATAACCTTGGTATATCGGTGTGCCACAGCTGTTTGTGTTGACGTGTGGTGGTGTCTTGCTGAGTCACGTTCATTATTCTTGTACCCTTTTTTGTGCTGTCATGAGAAAGTTGGAACTTGAATTAGAGCAACAAGCAAACATTCATAAAATTTTGTTAAAATTGGCAAGAGTAGAAGTGAAATCAGGGACATGTTAATCCAAATTTACGGGGGTACTGCCATGAAGAAAATACTAGTGTACAAATGGACTGAATGTTTTTCTGGGTGGAGAGAAGTGTCAGGGCAGCCAGAATGAGCAGAACTGATGAAAACATTGCAATAATTTGTATAATTATGTGTCAGAATCATCAGCTGACCATGACAAGCACATAGCAGACCAAATAACAACAGCGGAATCTTAACTGAAAATCTGACCATGAGAAAAGTGTGGCTCTTACATCACAACAATACACCAGCTCCCATGGCATTGTCTGTGAGGGAATTTTTAACCAATAAATAAACAACTGGATTGAAACACCCTCCCTACTCACCTGACCTGGACCTCTGTGACTTTTTCTTTAACCAATGATAAAGAAAATATTGAAAGGAACGCACTTCGATTACATTCAGGACATTAAGGGTAATACAAAAACAGCTGTGATGGCCAGTCCAGAGAAAGCATTCCAGAATTGTTTGAAGGGTTGACTAGGGGCTGGTGTTGGTGTTTACCTCCCCAGGTAGTACTTTGAAGGTGATATTCAGCAATGAGGTATGTAGCATTTTGTCTGAGTTTGAAACATAATTATCAGATCTCATATACCATAAGATAATAACTATTGAAGGACATCTAACGTGCCTATAACTTGCATGTGCGTGCGTAGGCATTTGTATGTTGTATGCACACATGATGCATGCTTAATCCAAAATTAGTCAAGGTTTTAGAATAGACACTTAAAGTGCCTTCACATCAGCATACTCAATTTTGCACTGAAATACAAACTTTTAAAGCCTAAAACTGGTTATGTAAATTCAAAAGCTAATTGAGGAAACTTGGCTACAAAAGTAAATTCTTTCCAGAAAATAGCACGTTGTTATTAGTTGCTAACTGCATAATCATAAGATCAGCAGTGTGAAGTCATTTCATTTTAAAAGCTGTCAAATAAATTTAAATATAAAATAAAATATAGCAATAAAACTACCAACAACCTAATTTTAAGACACTCAAGACATATGCCATTGCAATGCAATGTGTCCACAGTGCCAGCAGCACATATGGCTGCTGTTTACCTCTCCGTGGTGTCCCCCCACAGTTGGCACAAGCGGCAGTACGGCACAATTCAATTCAGAGATACGCTGTTCACATACATCCTTCATAACACACGTTGTACATTGAGGTGCTATCTTTAAATGGTTGGGAGAAGAACAGAGTAACTATTTAGTTCTTACTTTAAGACTCATGGGAAATGTTATCTATTTATCTTTAAAGGTTTCTTATTTTTATTTGAATGAAATTAAGCCTTTCCTCATAAGCTGAAAAAGCATTTTCTAGAATATGGTGCCTTTTTATCTTTCCTTTCTTTTGCTATCTTTCTTGCGCTCTAGCTACCCTTTTTTTCTTTTGCTTCCTCCAATGTGCCAAGCTTTTTACATACACTCTCTTCCCAGTAAAATGTACTTGATACTGCATATAGGAATAAGGTCTAATTTCATAAAGAGCAGGAGTCTTTGTTTTTCATAGATATTTGATGAAGTATCATATTTCGTTGAATAAATGGAACATGTTTTTTCCTCAATTGTTAGAATAAAACACATTCCAAATGTGTTTTATTTTGATGTTGCCCACTTGTCTAGAGACGGAGCTGAAAATACGTTATTTACTCAGGTAAAGAAGTAAAGAGTTAAACGTGAGAATGTAATAGTTCTTTTATTTAATTGAGTAGACCAAATATTCGGGAATGTCTTTTGAAGTTTTCTTCCCTTGTACACATGAGAGCAAAACAAAGAACTATTGAAAAGGCCGGAATGCATATTGGAGATTTTTATGGGAACCTATGACCCACTATTTGGCAGCGGTGATTGTAAAGTCGTATTTAAAGTGGCATTCATTCCCCTCAGAACCTCTGTGAGTGCTGCCTCTTTCTAGTCCAGTCTTTTACCACTTCTAGAGCCCACGTTTCTGCAGACCCTATATCCTGGGTATATTTGAAATGAATTTTCCCTCATCAGAGTACAGCGTGGGTTACAGCCAGAGTGCCTGCAAGTGGACTTCACCATACTGTGAACCGTAGGCAAATTTCCTTATCATTAAAAAAAGGGATGTTACTAGAACTTTTGACATAGGGGAGGTATAATAAAATAGTGAGTTAATGACTGTTCAGTAGCTAATGCTGTTTTTCTTTTTTTTTACAGAAAAAAAATTGCTTTCTTAAATTGCTACGTCAGAATTCCCCTTGGGAAGAGAAGGGGCTGTCTTGCCAAGCATAGTGTCATTGGCTTGTTTCATGGATTATGATGATAAGATTTTCTGGTCGTTTCCCTCAGTCTGGGTAGCTCAGGTGAGGGACAGAGGTAGCCCAGAGATTAATAAGAATTTGGGGGCATTGAAAAGGGAGTCAGGGAGAGTCACAGGAATCTCACTTGGGAGAAAAGAGAGTCAGCAACAGGATGGGGGGGAGGATCTGAAGTAGAGAAGACGATGAATAGAAGTTTCTTTGTGGTAAGAAAGACTAAGAGATTTTTAAGAATAGTTCCAAATTTAAAAAGAATCATCCTCTGGGCAGCGCCTGTGGCTCAAAGGAGTAGGGTGCTGGCTCCGTATGTCGGAGGTGGCAGGTTCAAACCTAGCCTCGGCCAAAAACTGCAAAAAAAAAAAAAAAAGAAAGAAAGAAAGAAAGAATCACCCTTGAATGTGCAGCACTTTGGGGCGTGAGGGGACTTGGATCATCCCGGTGCGGCAGTCATGATGCAACAGAAACACAGCAATGCTGAAGGGGAAACTTAAGACAGAGAATGTAGCAGAAGTGGGAACCTCCAGCCAGGGCCGAAGAGGGAAAGCCAAGTAACCATTCCTCCTTCCAGATTGATCTGTGGAGGTCTGGGGAGAGATTCTGGGTTTCTGACAACATTTGAGATGAAAGTATGTCAGGCAGTTTCGACTTATCTCTTGAAAACCTGATAATATTGTCCAGTTAGAGGTCTTGGTGATGACGCTATCACTGAGGGAGACAGTAATGTCTGGAAAATCCGAGGATAAAGCACGCAGAGTGGTCAGATTTCCTGGAGCTGTATTGACAGGTTTTTTTTTTTTTTTTTTTTTTGTAGAGACAGAGTCTCACTCTATCACCCACAGCAGAGTGCTGTGGTGTCACAGCTGACAGCAACCTCCAACTCCTGGGCTTAGGTGATTCTCTTGCCTCAGCCTCCCGAGTACCTGGGACTACAGGCGCCTGCCACAACGCCCAGCTATTTTTTTTATTGCCGTTTGGCAGGGGCCAGGTTTGAACCTGCCACCCTCGGTATATGGGGCTGGTGCCCTACCCACTGAGCCATAGGCGCCACCCTCTATTTACAGTGTTTATGGCGCTAAGAACCTAGACTATTCAGGAGAGTAAGAACTAGAGGGGACTAGGAATTATGCTTCCCTTTTGCTTGCTTTTTCTCACTTTTATATGTAGTTATTCGTAACTTTTGCTTGGGTTGTGAAACTTTCAGTGTATGTTTTCAAGTGCTTTTCCTCTATTTCCTTTGCAATTGGCTGGTTCAAATGACCCAGAGAGCAGCTCATCCTGTTAGTTCACCTTTCCAAACTACCCCTGTGAAAGGTCATCCTTGACTCTGAATTCTACCTATTAGAAGTGACAATATACAGACCAACACCGGAAAGCAAGTCTGGTATGAGCTGTACAATTAATCTTACATTTTAGATGTTAATTTTTCCTCACTCAATCAACATAGTTAAATTAGAATTTATGAAAATAGGGCTCCTTTGCCTGTGTTTTTTCCACTAAACTTATCTGGCCCTTAGAGTACTACGGAATTATGAAATTTGAATGATTTGTCCAGAACTCCAGTTAGTTCACTGGGTCTCTGCATCCCCTTTGGAAGCTCTAGCCTTGTTTGAGGCTTTCTAATAATATGTTTAAAAGACAAAATGAATGACACAGCCCAGTAAGATTATTCCTAGGATGAATGCTAAAAATAAGCAGGTAAACATCTGAACGCTTCCCAGTTCTTCCTTTTTGTGCAATGCAAGAGAGATGCCAGAGAGTCATTATCTGCTTCCTGTCCTCAAAACAGAGCCCACATATCGAATAACTGAGTGACAAGCAATCTGGCCTATCCATATGACCATATTGTTTTCATCCCCTAATTAGCCCAGTCCTCACTGTGCTGATGAGGAAACAGATGCATGAAGCAGCAAATTACCTCCATCTCGCCTCTGAACAAAAAAAGATACAGCATTTAATTGTCTCATTTGAACTTGGGCGATTCAAAAGCGATAAACTGGAAATATTCAAGAAAGGAACATTGCCTTTAAAAACATGTTTTGTTTTCATTTAAAAGTCACCACCGAATGCAGATTTGAATTATAGGAATTTGGCAACTTAGGCTGAAAATGATTACTTCTTATTAAAAGACGTATGGCCCGTTGGTTCATTCACTGGCGTGTGGATAAATAGAGATAAATGTAGAGTGTCTGTGGTCCCGAGGGTGTGCTGCTTGTTTATCTTGCGTGCCTACTTCTCAAGCAAATTAATTGTCACGGTTTCTCTTGCATTCCTTATCTGATTATATTGGAGGTGTAATTCTGCACAGCTATCAAAGTGGCAGAAAATAGAAAGGAAAACAAGAGCCAGAGAGCAGCTAATGGGAGCCAGTCAAACCGCGCCCCAGACAGACTCAGACAATCATTCAGTTTGGGGTTTGCCTTCCAGTTAGGCCTTTTTTGTGCTTTGGTTGTCATTTTTATTCATATTTTTGTGATTTCCGGATCTTAACAAACCTTTAAGTGGTTACTATAGTTAGCTAAGATTTATAGGAAACTCAGAAACTGGCAAGCATTATACTACTTGTTTTACATAAATCATTTAATTTAATCTTTACAAACACACTATCATGTGGGAAACCATCACCATGCCATTTTATAGATGGGGAAATTGAGGCTTCGGGAGTTAAAACATGTAAGGGTCAGTGTGACAGAGGCCATTCTAAAAGCATGAACTGAACCCAGAAAAGAAAAAGTTAAGTAGGATCCTCATAATTCTATGTAGACTTTTGAAGCGGTATCAACTTTAGGTTTTGCTTTATTAAGATGCCAGACTTATTGTGTGCGCGTGTGGCAGTCTTCAGGGGATATACTTAAAATAACGTATGAAGCCCAGTGGGCTTAAAGTGGGAAAATATTTCTATGGTTCCCAGTTGCAGAGTTATAAAACTCGCTAATTTATGTTAATGTATACGTGAGGACAGTGGTATTTATTCATTATAATGTTTCGGGTCTTTCTGCGTCATTTTCCTCAAGCACTTAGATGCATTATAGGGTCTTCAGGCACGAATGCAGCCATAAAAGCTCAACAAATCCACTGTCCTATCCTTCTTAGATTCTTTAGAAATACATAAAATACTTGTAATTTCATGAAATGCAATATAAAGAACCATGAATCAAGATAACCAATGTAAAACATCATATTAAAGACGGTATAAAACAATAGGATACTGTTTTAACAACAAGGTATGGACCTTTCAGAGTTGTTTGAGGTTCCTGTGCCATGTGTTTATAAAATCCTGCTGCTCAGCACTAATTTGACACTAATTCTTTTTTAGGCATCTACTGACTGTCAGGCATACGGAGGCTAAATGGAGAACAAAGTGACATAATCCCTCTCTCAAAGGTTTTGCTTTAGTGAAGGAGACAAGCTTTTACTAATTTATAAATTCACACAACAAATTATTAACAAGTTATAAAAAATATAAATTACAAAGTCATCTTAGTGTGAAGAAGAAAAAGCTCAATGAGACATATTAAAGGGGGGTATGTGTGTGTGCATGTTTGATGGGACTTGTTTTAATTTATAGGACCAAGTAATTTTTCCAGGCATCACTGAGGAAGCAAAATGTCGGCTGAAATCTGGAGGCTGTAGTAAAGAATCATTGTTGGATGCCCGGCTTGATTTGTATTTCAAGAGTTCTCAGGCTGCATTATGGGCAATGGACTAGGGGAAGGCATAGAGCCCCTTACAGTCTCGGCGGAGAAAACAGTGATTGACTGAAGAGGGGTGAGGAGACTAGGGAGAAGTGGGTAAGATACAAAAGCAGGTTAGGGTGTATGATTTTACTCATTTGAATAAAAATAAAACCCAATAGCTTTTTGTTCCCCAAACACACTAATTCACGAGGCTGAAAACAGAGTTACTTATTATACCGGTTTTTTTGTAGTACTTATGATACTGTTTTTTTTTGTATTATTCATTCATACAATAACATTTGATTATGTGGTTTTTGCATGTCATGTTAGTTGTGAAATAATTCCCTTTCTGTGAGCTCATAGAATATAACAGATACATAAACAGGTAATAATAATATACTCTTGTAATTGAAATAATAGAATTATTTAAATTATATTGCTATGGGACTGTTTAGCCTAGCTGGATTAGGCAGGGAAGCCTTGTTGGAGGAAGTGGCACCAGAAATGTCTATGGGAGAATGTTTTGGAATTAAGATGCTATTCTCATGACAAAGATAGGGAAGTGCGAAATTTCATGGCGTGTTTAGAAGCTATAACAGAATTTGCGGAGGAGAAAGGGCAGAGGACCCAAGGCAGGATTGGCTATGTAATTGGCAGAGCTCAGCGCAAGAAAGTTCAGAGCTCCTTGTTCAAATCATTTATGACTTGGAGACGGTGAGGGCAGAGCAACGGAAAAACAAGAGGCCCTTCTAAGCAAGAGGCCCTCGTATGACTGCACAAGCTGCGTGTTCATAAAGCTGCTCGAGGAAAGTGGAGATGTGGACGGTGAAGAAGAAACAACATAAGGGGTTTTTGAAGTCATCTAGTTTGCGGGCCTTGGAGATGTTGATGCCACCAACAAAAGGGGCTGTTTAGAGGAATGGCGAGGTGTAGGGCATGGTGATTAGTTTTAATGTTTAGGCAAGTTTAATTGAAGATGTTTGTAGAGGGTTCTATTGGAAATTTCAACCCAGCAGGTCACTGAATGTCTTGGGAGAAAGTAAAGCAGGAGGTTGTTGAGAAATGGATGAGTGGATAAAAAAAACTGTGAAGAGGAGCAGGATAAGGACAGAACCCGCGAGAGCCCCAAGGCTCTCAGGAAGTCATCTGTAGAAATCTTTAATCCAGAATGTTGTCCAAAGCACATGGACCCATTGGGGCACGGGCCAGACTAATCACTGCCACGCCGAAGGGTATTTCTCTGGCAGCTGAAAGATGACTGGTACATTGCCGTGGTGGCTGCTCAAGTAACACTAACATTATTTAAGGCTTTTCTCTGCCCACACAACAGGAAGTTAATGCAAAATGTGAGACTGTTATAGTCAGTTTCATTTCAGTAAACGGAAACCTAGTTACATTGAATTTCTTACTTGTTTACGCCTCCCATATCTGTGTTTTAATTAAAAAAATCATTTATGGAACTTCTGAGAGGTCAAAGGTCAAAAATAAAAGATTATTCCACAGCGTGAAAGAAAGGAAACAGAATCCAGGTTCTGTGTGGGCAACGTTGGCCATTATTACCCCCCCATCCCTGTGGGTGAGCTGAGCAGAGAGGGAAGTCAGCAGTTGGGTTAAGGTGGATGGGGACTTTCCAGGGTCAGAAGGGTAGTGCTGGGCACACTCCCTTTGTCCAGCTTTTTCCTGGGTGGGAGATTCCATTTGGGTGGGGCGGTTCTATGTGGGCAGTTCCCGCCATTTGACTCTATCAACTCCTATTTGGTAAGTACCCTATTTGTGACCTCACAGAGCAAAATTAATCTAATAAATCATTATTTTGCTTGTATTTTTAGGCATATTTATTATTAATTGGCCTTTCTATTATCATCTTAAATTTATTATCTTCTCTGTTTTGGACAATTAAGTGGAAATTGTGCCATTCACAAAATAATTGAAAAAATATTCTTCTTCTACATTTTATGATTTTCAAATTATCTTTCATATTGTGTTTCATTAAGTATTATAAGTATTATTTTAAAGAATTTTCTATAATTGATGAACTTTTGTTAGGTGTTATGAAATGTTTTTCAAAACTACCTTTGATATAGCAAAAAACAAACAAACTACCTTTGATCTATTCAGGATTAATGTGAATAATAAACACATGCTAGTTCAATTTTATGATGTCAGGAAAGATTTGTTTTTTCCACAAAAATAACAGCTTTGCATAGATCTTAACTGATGCTACTTGGTTTACTTAAAACTTGACCACAAATTCTTGTTCTTATGTACACTAACAACAAAAAAAAAAAAGCAAATACTAAATAAAAAATAATTCCAATATCACTAAGCTGTAGCTTTATCTAAATGCCCCAATTAATAAGATAGTATAATTCCCAAATTATAAAAAAAAGACAAAAAACCTGATAATTGTTTAGACTAATCAGTAAATACTGATCTCACTTCTCTGGCCATTGCTATTGATGCTGTCCATTCTCTGGTTAGTAACATTTGAAAAAGAAAAGTGAAAATTGAGTAACATTGTTGTTACACTAAGCTACTTGTTCGGCTTTGGGAAAAACTATTTCATAGGGGGTATTTTTGTTTGTTTTCTGAATTCAATTAGCACATTTTTCTAGCATTGTTGCCCAGATCTCATGATGTAAAACAAATTTTCACTTTGTCAAAATGCGTTTAGGGATCTATTATGAACTGCTGCCACGTTTTGGAAAATGGCAAGTGTGGAAACCTGTTTTCATGTGCCAGCTTTGACAGAAAGGATAAACACAACATTAGTCATCTTGTTTCCCCATCGCAGTGATTACCAATATATTCAGTCAGAACAGTTCACATCCCCAGAGCCTGTCAGAAAGATGAAATAATTTTAACTACCGAATAATAATTACCATATTCAAAATTAATTAGCCATGTTGATACTTAATAGTAATAATATATATAAAGTCAGAACAAAAATGTATGTTATCTGAGTTGACAGGCCTTTGTTTTTTCTCTCTGGTTCAGTAAGACTATACATATTTTATTCTGTATTTAGCTTTCTTAATGTTAAGCCAACTTTTACTTTCTTTCATATGAAAAGCAGCTTAATGAAGTAACAAGATTTTACAATAATTGTTTTGGAGGATAGGGATCCTTTTTACTTCAATAAGCTATAGATGCATAAGTATATTGTCTAATATATAAGTTAATATTGTTAAGCTTGTTATCTGATTCTCACTTGTCCTGTAACTCAGTATTACTCAAAGTGAAGACCACACACAGGTACTAGTCTTCTAGCACAAAAATTATAAGTAAGCATTTAGGAACTTTTACACCAGTTGGACATTGCTATGGCATCCAAACCCATGAACCTTTTTCTATTAATTTATTTTTATTATATATTGTAAAAGTATCATAGGATGGCAGTTTGAAACTAAAACACACAACCTGTTCCTTTACCTGTAGGCAGTTTGAGAAGAACTTCTCTTTCCATTTATATGCTTTCTACCTTGCAGCATCTGCCCTCATTAAAAATTACTTAACATAGTTGTTTTTTTTTTTTAATGGAGCTAAAATTTTTTAAATTACTTGGTAACTTTTTTCTATATTCTTCCTATTTGTTTATAAGTTTCTACTTATAAGAGGAAGGAATAGTGTAAAAGAAAAGGAAGACTTTATGGCCAAGTAGAGGTAGATGGGAACAAGCTGTACCACTTTCTCACTGTGCAATTCTGGGCGATTTATTTTCAGTTTATGATCCTCTGTTTTCTTAGCTGCAAAAAGGTGATAGTAACATCTACATTGAGGGATGTAGGGCCAGTGTATTTTAGGTTTCAGTGCATTTTAACTTTCTCTTATGCCTCGTCTTTTCCCTTCAGTAGGTGAATTAAATGAAAAGAAAGAAAACTTTGATGGGTATATCTTTCATAAAGTGCTATACATATTTATAAAAACAAACCTATGATTGATAAGCTTGGACACTAGTAATCTATTTTTCATGTATTTGATTGGTATGTGCTGTATTGAACAAATCACTGCTAGTTATAAAGTGGTAGAAATTTGACCTACAAATGCATTTTCTGATTTCCATTACAGAAATAGACTTTACTTCCGTAAAATAGTGCATGTTCTCAAGTGCCTATGCCATTGTCTCTAATTTGAGTCAAAGGAGATGACAGATAACAGGTGTTAAAAACTCATTTATTCTTGTTAACTGAATGGATAAATGGGTGAATGTGATCTATTTGCCTGTGGTTATCATCAAAACAGAAAACTATTATTATTAAATATCCTCTAGCAGCGTTATTAGCATTAACAAATTGCCAGTAAAGGAACCTATGTTTGCAAAATAGAACTTGGAATCCCTTTTATGATTTTTCTCCTGGCAAAATTAACAGCAACAACTACTATTACATAGGTGAAGAGCAATAGATTATTTTAGAAGGTGGCTACATGTTTCATTCATATGACAGCCACGGCTTTTAGAAACAATCTGGTCTTTTCCACTTAAACAGCTAGGTTGTTTCTTTGCAGAAATGCACAAGAAAGGACATTAAGGTAGATTACACATAATTTTCAGTAGTACAGAGATCCTGATTCATTGGTTGTATCTAATAGTGATAGCAATAGCAAGAGCATTTCAAAGAAATTCTTAATTATAATAGATCACTGTATTTTTAGGAGTACTTGGTCATATGATAGGCAATCTTTATTTAAATTCCATACTTGGAATAAGTAGGTAATAGGTTCCCACAATAAGGCAACTATTGTTCCCACCTTGACGTAATGATGATGGGGGTCCTGAGACTGGGTGCAGCACAGAGAGGCTGGTACTCTTCCCCAGGTAGAGGTGTTACAGGAAAATAATCTGTTTTCTTTGGGGCGGGATAAGGGCTTAAAGGTAGTTATATCTTGGTCTGGAATGAATAACGGCCCATAATGAGTTAGTAGATTTGGCCTCTAGTCACAAGAAAGTTATAAGCTTCCTGCAGATGTATCATAGATCGATCTAAAATAAAGTTAAGAAAACAAGCAGTGGTGACTTCTGTGATATTGCAGACTGTTTGTGCAGCCAGATTACAGAGAATGGCAGGACCGCTGTGTGCTGCAGCCTCCTGAAGATGCTGAGAAGTTCAGCTTGGCTTAACCTGGAAGTGAGCAAATAGTATTAATAAGCAGAAATAAGGAAAATCGGCATTCCATCTAAAAAGAAGAGCACAGGGAATATATTACAAACAGCATGTGCCAAAAGCCATGACACTGGTCCATTGTGGACTTGAAAGAGTTGAGAGGAAAACTTGAATGTGTATGATGAGATTAAAATTTGGGAAGGCATGGAGAGTCTGAATGGGTGTATATCCTTAAAAACAGATGTCCTGTACAAATCAAGACATTGGTCTCAGATCTGAGGTAGTACTCATCAAAAAGTTTAAAGCCATCGATATGATTAACGTACCATGAATAGCTGCAAGAGATTGACCTGTGGAGTGATTGAGGAAATGAGAAATCCTAAGAGCTTCTTGGGGTGCTAGGCATAATGTTGGAACCCAAGACATCATAATATCTTTTTAGAACTTCAACTGACAAATGAAAGTCACATTGCTTTGAAATTGCAATAATATTAAGAGGAGCAGTAAGATATATGTAGCAGACATATCAGCAGGACAAATATATGCTGGAAAGGAAGTTTACAATTACTATTGGGATATAACTCCATTTAATGTTGTCCAAAGTATTTCAAGTGCCTAAGCCTCTGAAATCATGTTTTTGAAGTAGATATTCAAATCTGTTAATTTCATGATGTTTTCACTTTTGAAGAAAACTTTAAAATATTTTTGACCGTACACATTCAAAGTTTATTTCGTGTTGTTTCTGTAAATAATGTGATGATATTGCTTTTAGTAAACAGAATGCTTATTAGTTGAAAAATACCATCACCATATAATATGTTGATTTTATAAAGCACTTCCTTGGTGAGTTAAATGATATCAAGAAAAAAATGTATTTTTTGGTGTTTGGTTTTTTTTTAATTCACCTTTTCTTTCTTTAAATTAAAAATTGTAGTGCAGTAAACATTTTAGAAAAATAATGTTTGATTAATACCAATAACTGTCAGCAGATCAACAAAGACCTACTGATGTAGGGAGAAAATTATTTTTTCCTAAGATGGAATAATCTGTAACCATTGAACATTTTTAAAATTGACAATATGGCAGGCATTCGTGTTACCATGTTCATGTTGAAATGGGAATCATGTTCAAGGGTTAGATTGAATTTTGAATTCTGTCGTATGTTTTATCACTCTCTGGCCCACAAGAGTGTACTGGTCCTTCTGTCTGCTAACCAGAATTGGTTCCAGGACCCCAGCAGATGCCAAAATCCACATACACTCAAGCCCCGCAGAACTAGCACATATAATACTAAAAGATGGCCTGCCATGTATGCACACTTAACATTGTAGGAATATTATATTTTCATTCTACATTTGATTGAAAAATGAAAAAGGCCCACATATAAATGGACCTGTGCATTTCAAACTCATGTTTTTCAAGAGTGAACTGCAATGTAATGTTTAATGCAGGTGAAATAGTAAACAGGTTAAAGAGCAACAAGAGAAATCACTATTGTTGATGTTGTAATAATGTTTTTAAACTTCTAAAATTGAATGAGAGTTTCCTGAATATTAGCGTTAAATGTATTTACCTAAAAGAGAATAAAATTGTTAAAATCGGTGGCTCTTGTTCTTACATCTAATCTCACTTAACATTTATGATCATTTATGAACTTATTAGCAATAATATTAATTTTTAATGCTACATGAAATTTCAAACTGAAGAAACAATGTAGCAAACTAGGTTAGAAAAGAGACTGTGGGAGGAAAAAGGAGGATGATAAAAATGGATATATATGAGTATTTGAGACATGTAGCCAGAGGATGACTAATGTAGGTGTAAGTGGTGAAGGACACAACAGGATTTTTGATGGGTAGGTAGTGAGGCCTGGAAGAACAAAAAAAATAGGCAGTGGAGAAACAGATACTCACGTGGTCACACAGTTATGGTCAAGAGCAAGGATAGACTCCAGAATTAATCATTGGCTTAGAAACTTGGGTCTACACTTTATATGCTTTTGTATCCTAAGTTGTTTACTTACTGTGGTTTTCAAGAGATTATTTTTAGGGTAAATGGATATGTGCCTGAGTTGTAGGAAAACATTTTGTAAATTATTAATAGATATAAAAATAAAAGTTATTGTTGTCATTCTAGTCCTGCCTTCTCATTCATTCAGTAAACAGGTGCACTGTGCCGATTACTGCTGGCTACACCTTCAGATTTGCACATTGGCCTTCTCCAGAAAACTTCAAGTAAAATCAAACTTTGGATGTCATCAAGACTTAACTTTAGCAATTTTGATCATGCCATTGGTTTTTTTCTTTCATGAAGTTACATCATTCTTGAGGTGAGAAAGAACTGGAAGGTCATTTATTTAGTTCAAATCTGATTTTAAAATGAGGAAACAAATCCAGAGAAGTTAACATAAATGCTGGATTGCTAACTAAGGGATTTTATTTCCTAGGCTCCTGTGTTCATTCCTTAACATTGTAATACTGTCCGCTTCACTTTACATCTATTTTAAGTGTGTGGCTTTTAAAATATCATAGAGCCAGCTGATGGCAGAAGGAGGCAGGAACCTGGTTTGACTGTCATTCTAATACTATTTGTAATAGTCTCTGAATCTCCATTTGCATCATTTTAAATATTACTTTCTATGTTTTTTTTCTTAATGTGTTTCTCTTTCTAAATCGATATCAAGACGTTGGTGAACTTTTACTGATGAATTTAAAAAATATTCTTGAGTGCCTGCTATAGACAACAATTGTTGCTGCGTACAAAAGTCAAAATTATTTGACTACTACTTGCTTTCTGTGGAAAGAAACATTTAGATCTCTGTAGGTAACAAAAATTATTTTGGACAAATAGGCTCAAAATTTTACTCTAGGAAACTGACATAGTTGCTTAAAGTATATGTTGTATTTCTAACTATGTCAGATTGAATTACTAATTGACAGAAATCAGTGCTTTTATATTTAGAACTCCTTTAAAACTATGAGCCTTAAAATGTGATAATGAGTACAGGAAATTAAATTCTTTCATTGATTTTCAAGGAGCTACACTGGTACCTCCATGTTAAAATGTTAAAGTGTTAATTTTATAATTGCTATGAAAAAACCTCTTGTTACCTGTTTGTAAATATATTAATATAAGATGACAACAATAATAAATACTAAGAAAAAAAATCACAAAACTTTGACTGCAAATTGATTCTCTGGAATGGAACTTCATAGGCACATATTCATGTTCTCTTAAAAAAGGGGAAGATTTTGGTCTGGGAAATAAATTTACAGTGTGTGTAGAAATAGACCAATTTTTAAAATTTATATTCTAAGAAATAAATTTACAGTGTGTGTAGAAATAGACCAATATTTTTGAGGGTTATACACATTTTACTTAAAAATGGAACACAAAAGTGATAAAAGTAGAACCAAGTAACCCACTTGATTTCAAAGTAATAATTAAACATTTTCAATCACTCCTAGTTAGGATAATGGGATTTCAGAGTGAGAGGTAGAGTCATCATTTTGAAACCCCATGGAGTTACTAATACACTCTCATGCAAAACTAATCCTTGTCTAATCACTCCAACTAGTTAAGCAGAGGAAGCAGTCTCTGTGTTCACCTCTACAGGTGTTGATTGTGGATATACAAGTATTGTTTGTAGTGTACCATTGGGTAAGAGCAAGTAGGAAATTGTTTTGCTTTGGAAATCAATAACATGTCAGTTACCTTTCCTCTTATTTCTTTATGTTTAATATTTAGACAAGGTGATTAAGCTTAAATTTAAAATTTCTCAATGTCTTTTCCTGTATCTTAAATGAGATGGTAATTCTGTGACATAAAACAGGGGCCAATTAGTCACCTTTTGAACTAAGTCACGCAGCTCATTGAATGAAAGTGGCTGGGGACACATACAAAATAATTAGTTTGTACCTCATAGGTTGTCAGTATTGGGGTATTATGTCATTTTACTACATATGAGGAAATTATTGCAGAATAATGTCTCAAATCTTTTGGGTTTTTTCCTATCTAACAAGTCTATTCATGTGTAAAGTTTAACACTGAAAAATAATTAAGAAATTCTATAGCAGATGAAATAAATTTATTGTATAAACAGAAAAACATGCCAATAATAAGATTAGTATAGGACCCAGTGAGATATATATGTATAACTGTAAAAGACATTGTATGTATGATTTTCCTATATGAATTTGTATGATTTCTCTTGATATTCTCTAATAACAGCTATGCAAGAAAGTAAAGTGTATGTATGTATCAGTTGGCTTAGCTTCTCATTTGACCATGTCTCTATGTTGACAAGTTTTTTACAGTCTTTTGGCCAGTCAAATTACAGAGGTTCTACTGAATTCTACTGGGCTCTTTCTGGGTGCTCGCTCTTACACTGGTATAAGTGTCTGCTTCTATGCCAGTATCGCACTGTTTTGGTCATGGTAGCTTTGTAGCATATTTTTCAGTCAGGTAGTATGATGCCTACAGCTTTGTTCTTTTTGATCAGGGTTGTTTGGCTATCCAGGATCTTTTGTGGTTCCACTCAACCTTTAGAATTTGTTTCTATTTCTGTGAATGTCACTGGTAACCTGATAGGGATTGTATTGAATCTATAGATTACTTTATGGTTTAGTTATCAAAGTTTGCCACTCTGATTTCCATTCATGAATTTAGAGTTGTGTATGTATGAGAGAAGAGCTAACTAAAAGTGAGATTATGGAAATGTTGTTTACAAGTCTAGTAACATTCAGTAAAAAGAAACTCAAAGAACATAAACTAATAATGTTTCTGTATGTGAAAATTAAGATGTTCTTATATATGAGCCCCAAAGCATTCTGATATATGGTCCCAAACTTTACTCTGTATAAATGTACCTATCAAATACTTGATTATACACAAAATACTTTTATATTTTGGTTATGTAGCAGAGTGGATTAGTGAATAAAGTATGGTGTTTGTAACAAATATGTGACTTTGAGAATGAGTATAATTCATTCATATATTCATAAACTTTTAAATGCCCATGGTGTGTCTGTGCTACACAGTGGGACCAGGAATGAACAGGATATGTCCCCCCTCTTTAAAACACTTGTAAAAATTATTCTCTTCTTTTTTCCAATCCCAGTTATGTATCACTTTAACTGAGAAGCTTTGAGTCATATTTGATTTTTTATATCTTCCTCAAACATGTCTCTAAGATATATTAATTTTTGTTTCTAAACTTTTTCTCCTCTATTCAGCTGCTTCTTTCCCTCTTGACTTCCCTTGCCTTATTTTTTGTCCTTAGCAGCTCTCTGGAACTATTATATTAATAATAGGACATTATCTGCAAATTGGTCCCTCCAGCCTCTCTCCCTTAAATCTGTCTAATGCTATGCTTGAGTGATGTTTTCCAGTTCAGAACTGACTTCCAAGTACAGCCTACAAGGTCCTTCACAGCCTCTCTGCATTCTGTTTTTTAAGGATCGTCTTCCTTTGTATCTACACCTGCTTCCATAATTGCTGCCTTGGTTCCTCAGTTTTCTTTAACACACTATATACTTTCTTACGTGTATCCTTTCTGCTTGATTGTCATATGCCACCACTCCTTACCAGGTTTATCTTATAGGTTCCTACATACATCTCAAAGCCTGCCTAAAAAGAAGCTTCCTGCCATTAGCCTTCTGATTCCTCCTTCCCTAAAAAAATGAATTACTCTCTCATATGCCTTTGTATAGTACTTTAAAAAGATATTACAGTTCTTTCTTGTGATCTTTCTTTCCTGCTGATACCCATTTACTCTCTCAATTTTTCTACTTGATATGTTTAGCTCATGACACGTTATATGACATATAGCAGGTGACCAATCATATGTGTTGAATAGATTTGTAAAAAATGGCTCTGGGAGGCAAGGCAAGAAAACTTGATGACTAGTTCCCATTTGATTTTGATATAAAATAGATGATAATTAACTTGTATTATCATCTTTGTATTTCAGAGGCAATAATATTATTAATTCTAATTGATTAAAAAATAGTACAATACAGTTATTAGTTATCTATGAGAAATTGGATATTGCCAGTATCCTTTTTTTAACAACATTTTCAAGATCAAAACTTTACTTTGATTCCAGGCTATCGGTACAAATTAGAAAGAATACTGTATTTAGATTTCACATATAGGTCCAATTCTAATCTATACTCTTCACTAGGAAGCCTATCTCCATCATCATTTCAAACGCTTCTGGCTAAAGAAAAGGGAATTCAAGGAGAAAATTGTCTTATTTGCTTGAAAATTGTTAGATGAATTTTAACATTAAAAATAATAGATTTAGGGGTAATTAAACCAAATTATGCCAATAGAATGATAGTAGTGATTTAAATGGTATTAATTCTGGAGATGTCATAAGATAATCAGGAAGGAAGTAACTAAAATGAAATAAAACTCATCATCACCTTTGAATAAAGCTTAGAGGTAAATAATTTTTAAGAAGATACTCTGTGATATGTCAAGTAGTATTTAACAAAACTTGGAACAGTCCAGAAAGGGGAGGTTGGGCATGCCTAGAACACAGTGCAAATGTTTGAATAAAGAAAGATTTAAACACAAGACATTCATGTGGGAAGGAGGAAGACACAAATGTGAGGTGGAGAACTCTAAAATTCTGAAGCATTTGGTTTAGATTATTTCCGTTTTGTGGCTTTAAAACATTCTAAGGAAAAATTCCTTTTCCTTGAGCAAAGGAAAAGAAAAAATACCAAAATGACTAATAGACTTGGAAATTATACACATATTTAAAAATATTTATGCTGTGGTGGCTCACTAAAGGTTACTAGAGTATTTTCGAGGTACCCCTATTATTTTACCATTTGAAGTTGGGATAATGAAAGTTATTGACCTTTTTGTGAAAAATTCTTTGGAGCATATATAGAGAATAAATGATGTATTAGAAAAACTGTGCAGACTTTGGGCAAGATTATAATAAAACTTATATACAGTAAAACATGAAGTATTTAGCTTGAGAAGACAATGAAGGCCATTATAATCAATTTTGTCTGACTACGTAATTTGAAAAGTTCATTTTAAAAGTATATTTTGATAATATGTTTTAGAACACAGTCTCAATGGTTATCTTTTAATTTTCTGGTGGAGAGATACATTATGAGTGTATAATATATATGTTTTATGTGTTTTGACTTAAATTGATAAAATCAAATTCCTTAAAAGTCCTGCAAAAACTGTATACCTGAAGTTCTAGTGACTCTATATGTTTTTATTGTTATTTTAATTATCAGTTGAGTCTACATAAAACTCCTAAAAGAATATTTGTTTCCTAACCTTCATGAATAATCAACCCGGTACTCTTCTTCTTTTCTTTAATTAAGAGAACATAACTAATGAAAGAAGTGTTGTAGTATTTATAAACAGCAGAATCTGTCTTTTTATACTTAAGAACAATCAGCTGAGAGTGCAATTCTGTAATAATTAATCAGCTCTTACAGATTTCTATTTCTCCTACCTGTCATTTAATTTAGACCCTGTTTCTCTCATTGGTTTTTGTGACCCCCAAACAATTTACACTTATTTAACTTTCTGACAACTGTGATAGTTCTGTTGTAGTGATTTTGAAACCAAAATATATCAGTACAGGTTTTTTTTTTAAAGTATATTTCATCATCATTCTTACATTAATCTCTTTTTATGTCAGGAAGTTAGAAGAGTTCTTTTGAAGCTGTTCTTTAAAGTTATGTTTTATTCATTGCACAAGGTTGTTATAAAAAATATCAGATTTAATTTTAAAATGCTATAGAGAAAGCATATACTATAGTTTACTTGGTGAACCCTTATTTCTCTAGGAGAAAAGTATTTGCACTCCTTCCCCACTCCCAATTCTCTTTTGTCAATTCTCCTTCAAGTGTGAAACAAACTTGAACTTGCAAACCAAAAAAGAAAGGAGTCTTAGGGGAAGAACTCACTATATTACCAGTGTGTGAGATCAGGGATATGTCTGTTTATTTTCATGTAGGATGTCCACCACCTACCATGATACCTTGTGTATAGCAAGTGTTCAATAAATAAATGCCTGTTAAATAAATAAATAATGTTATACTTTTAGTAATGTATCATTTCATGCTTGTTTTATTCTTACAGTATAAAACAGAAACTGATATTGCCTTTTGTTTTGTAATGAAGATATCTAAAATTACCACTTTTTTCCAGTCCTATTTTCTACATAATAAAATTTTTTAAAAAGAGAGTTTGTATCTGAGATTTAGAATTTTCTCTCATGATTAAAATTTAAGTTTTATCCATGATCTCCCTTGTTTCCTCCCATCTTTGGTCATGGTAATGGAAATCAGTAGGGACTTAATACATAGTAAAACATATATATATTTGCAGTTTTTGGCAGGGGCTGGGTTTGAACCTGCCACCTCTGGCATATGGGGCCAGCACTCTACTCCTTTGAGCCACAGGCGCCGCCCCTATGAAACGTATTTTTTTTAAGTACAAGCATTTAGAATGCTAAGATTAAATATTCAGTTCCTCAATCAGTTTTTTACTTGCCGTACTTCACACGCTCGACAGCTGTGTGGCTGGTTACTACCACATTGGAGAAGGCAGAAGTAGAATATTTTCATCGTCGCAGAACGATCTGCTGGTTGGCTCTGGGCGAGAGGCTGCTGCCTTTGCTGACACTGAGAGAACAGGAGTAAGAATATGATTAGAGGAGGGTGGTACAGATTTATTATGCTGCATTTGGGTATGCTGCGGATACCCAAGTGAATAATGCAGGTAGGCAGGCAAGTCTATAATTTAGAGAAAAATGTAGGTAAAGATTTGGGAATGATGGGAACATGAATGAGTTAAAACTAAGAAAATACATGAGATAACTTAAGGGGGAAAAAAATAGAAAGGAGCATAATGGGTGATTGAATGAGAAGCCACGAGGTGTTGAAGAATAAGCCCCTTGAGGTGATCAGATTATAGAAGAACTGGGGAAAGAAGGAGAAAATATCATTAAACAAAGGTCCCAACCTTTTCATGAGTAGAAAAAGGTAGAGAAGGTGAGGTCCTCAGAGTAAAACACAGCAGCAAGGTCTGTTAAGTTGTGGCTTAATTCCCACGTGCAGATGGGCCAAGAGTTCCTCATGACCCGTTGATTTGGATAAACTCACCATTCCAACTGCTGAGTGTTGTAATGTTGACACTTTTGCATTCCCTTTTAGTATGTCAAAGATTTTTTTCTTTAAGTAAATTCTGAGAGGATGGTAATTTTTCCTGATGTTGTACATTATTTTAAAAGAAGAAAAAAAGCTCTCAGTGAACTGTAGAATCAAAACAGGTCTTTACACACATTGAGTCCAAATATTTTGACATAGAAATAGACCCAGAGAAGGAAAATCACTTAAATAAGATTATATGCCTTTAGTGTACTCTACATAGTACTTGATTACTTTGCTCTTATTGGCTGCTTTTAATATTAGTGTTGGAGAAAAAAATGTTAATACATTGTTCATAAAACTATTGAAAGTGAAAATTTTGAGTAATGAGGAGTTCTCATAACAGACTCATGGAATCATTAAGCTATTTGAGAAACAGATAACATGTTATTTATTAAATAAATAATTTTTACTTTCCTTCAGGAGCTCACAAACAAAAACTTTTCATATCCTTATACAGATGCTAAAAATGTCTATAGTTTATGCATAAATATTCCTCTCTGTATTATATAAAATGTAGGGGGGGAAATCCTTCAGATAATAGCTAGCTTCTCAAATTGACATTTTCATGCTAAACATTCATTGAATCTTTCAACCTGACAGCATGTTTTGGTTTGTGTGAAAGAGAAATCATCTTAAATTAGTGTGTCTTTTCAGTGGAAAAGAAGACAAATTGCTAACTTCCTATTCTTAATGCCTCACCACGGTTAAGTTATAGGAGTTAAGGAATATAGTATTGTATCTGTTGACATATTGGAGATTTACAGTTCATGCACTTAGTGATTCTGAAAAAAAGGCAGCAAAGAGTATTTCTAATATTCTGTCTCTGTGTCAAAGATATCTGACAGGTTGATAAAGTTAGGCTTTAATATCCTAAACACGAATAAGGTTAATTGACTTCTACAATCTCATTCCTTGATTTCGTTTTGCAATGCTTAAATACATTTCTATGGTAACTAGATAGAAGTATTTTAAAATTTTAAGATAACAGCAACAGCAATCGTAGGAAACCCTGGTACAATAATCATATGGAAATCTCAAAAGGCATACCCAGTTTTCTATCCAATATAAAGTACTTATCACCAATATGGCAAAAACCAAAAAATTAGGCTAATATCAAATTTGGGTTGATAGTAATGTAATAAATTTATTTAAATAAGAACCGTATTTTAAAAAAGTACTGAGCCTAACAAGTGCAATGTTAATTGTTAGTCATGTGCTTTGGGAATTCTCTTGCTTGTTGGATTGTGAGTGCAGTGGCAGATAGAGTCCTGTGCACAACCTTTCAATTACTGAAAGCAGAAGGAGTCTGTTTTTGCAGAGGTCCTTCACACATTTCTTTTTGTCTCCTGGACCTCAGGTGGAAAATTAATATAGCTTGTTCTTTTCAAAAATAGACGAAAGCGGGGGTGTCCAACCTGCAGGCCACAGGCCGCAGTCTGATCTAGTGAGGACTTTTTTTTGTTTATCTGTGATATCAGATATATGGTATCATGAAACGTGTCTGTGGCCTAAGACAATTCTTCTTCCAGTGTGTTGCAGAGAAAAAAATAACACTAAAGGGTTAGAGTCTATATGGGGATAGGGTAAGGGGAAGATGTAGGAGCTAACAGCTATAGAGATACTTGCTATCATTATAACATTTTTACAGTCAAATAATTCCCAGACGGTCCTGTGGGTAGGTAGCTATAATCCCTATTTTCCACTTGAAAACAATTAGCTCTGAGTCGTCAAATGATGCCCAAAGTTATAGAACTAAAAAATGTCAGAGTGAGCATTTGAACATAGATTTGTGTCATTTCAGAGTCTGTTCCGATAAAAAAATAACAAATATTGCAGATAATTTTTTCTTTTATAAATTACGTCATTTCGAGAAATGTATTATTAATTCTACTTTTTACATTTTCTTGATTAAACATTGCAATTTGTCTTAAAGTGTTCAGGTTTTAAAAACAATTTTAAGCTTTATATCACTTCTTTTAATATTTCTAGTATGTAGATAGGTCCTGCAAGGAGGAATTCATTTGTCAAATGATTAGAAATGTAGAGTAAGTTTATATTCTAAAATGTAGTTTCAAACGTTGATTCTAAACTTTATTTTCACATATATTGGTATGAACCTATACATAGACTAAAATATATTAAACTCATTTTTAGACATATAAGTCTGAATGCATTAAAATGATAACAGATTCTCTTCTCTCCAGTTAAATACTAATTTTGTAAGTAACTTTTCATGTATTCTGATGAAGATGTTCTGAATTATTGTTAAATTTCACTGGCTTATATATTAGCTAGGAAAATGATAGTTGTTCTTATTTTCTAGGTCATATTCATTTATACATTTGTATGTGTACAGTGGTTTGTAAAACATTTTAAATTATGGAACCAATCAAAATTACAGACATAAGTGATTTTCCCTTTCCTCCAGAAAGTACCAAAAGACTGCAGAATATTATTTTCACTTGTTCAAAAATTTTTTAACAGAAATTGTGCTTTAGTCCTTTCAGAAAGCTCTGACATTGTCACAAGGTTTTAAGACTCTCTGGAGGTTAGAAAGTGTATTTGTTAATAAAATATGCAAGGTCATTAAGCTTGCAGGGTTTAAAGAACCTTGGGAAGTTGTTCCCTGCCATCATCCTCCCCCTTCATTCCACACATAACTTTGTGCCCTACTCATGACATCTTTCCCCACCCCTGTCCATTTATTTTCTACAACAAAAAGAATGATAGTAACTGCCCCTGATAAATATGTGAAAAAGAGCTGGACACTCACAAGCCCTGCAAAGTAGGAGAGAGGTGCCGCAGACAATCCCCTCTTGTTCTACTCTATTGTGTTATACGCTTTCCCTTGAGATGCAGCCTTCATTTCAACCCAGTCGCCCCTCACATGTAAATCCAACGGCTTTGTAGATATGAATAGCTGTGCCCTGGAGCAACTGGACAGAAATGAAAGGAATGTATGCTTAAGTCTGAAGTATAGTATTTTACTATAAGGCATGGTTGAAGTTCAGCTGTACTTAAATGTTGGAAAATATTGGAACATTACTTCGGACACCAGAGTTAATAATTTTTGAAATTGGTGAAGTTTCATAAATATGCGTTCTCTAGTTTTACTTGAACTTCTTTCTATGGCACAGTTGGGGTGTTTAAAAAAACCACTATTGAGAATAAACAAGGCACGTGTTAATTTTAACACTGTTAAAATTTATTAACTAATGAAAAGAAAAAGCTGGCCTGTTTCATTAATACACCGCAGATTACTGATCACTATGTAATTTGATTTTTATTGCATCAAAAATGTGATGATGGGTGTCTTAGCTGAAGAGAAAGAGATTTCTCATAGGATGAGGCCATGTTTTTATCAATTTGGTCAGTTCCATTGGAGGCTATTTTAAATCCCTGTATTCTATTTGATATCAAATGGTCTAAACAAGTGGTTTATGAATTTTTTATGAAGCATGGCTAGAAATTCCTTTTATACTCCTTTGGAAAGGTAGCTAAAATATCAGCTTTTTCTTTGAATTGCTCTTTAACTTCATAACAGAAAATTTGTGGTTTATTTATTTACCAAGTCTTTGTCATGGTTCTTGACAATTGCTTTGATTAATACATTTTTTTTCATGGTTTTCTCCTCAATTGGGCTGGGATAAAACGGTTGATTTCTTCTATTATCTTTTTTACCTAAAATAGTCTTCATTCTCTAATTTTTACTGAGCACTCCTATTGGATTGCCTAGAATATAGTAACTACTCAAATTAATGTTTGTTGACTCACCCTCATAACATATTAAGATTGATACTTTCACCAAAACAAATGGATCTTCCTTTTCCATAATGTAATATAGACATAAACTGTGT
>CAUYRH010114337.1:0-10478 GCA_963574655.1 Perodicticus potto | reverse complement strand
GAAGGAAACCTCTGCCACAGACTGACTTAGTAAAGGTAGACTTCACGGGCAAGACAGCCAAGCCAAAGATTGACTTTCCCTCCAGAAATGTCCAACTCCATTTTGCTTTTAGATTCAAATAAATTGTTTTTTTTTTTTTTTTGAGCCTCAAGCTGTCACCCTGGATAGAGTGCTGTGGCATCACAGCTCACAGCAACCTCCATTTCCTGCGCTCAAGCGAGTCTCTTGCCTCCGCCTCCCAAGTAGCTGGGACTACAGGCGCCGGCCACAACGCCTGGCCATTTTTCTTTTTTTTTTTGGTTGCAGCCGTCGTCCTTTGGTGGGCCCGGACTGGATTCGAACCTGCCAGCTCAGGTGTACGTGGCTTAGCCCATTGAGCCACAGGCACCGAACCTGTATTTAGTTTTTTAATGGAGATTCAATATGATAGGAAAAAATAAGTGGTGTTTTTTTTTTTTTTTTTGGCGACAGTGTCTCTGTTGTCAGGCTAGAGTGCCTGGGCCTCAGCTTAGCTCAATAGCAACCTCTAACCCCTGGCATGAAGCAATGCTGCCTCAGTTTCTTGAGTAGCTAGGACTACAGGTGCTCACCACAATCCCAGCTAATTTTTCTATTTTAATTAATAAAAGAGACAGGTCTGCCTCTTATTCAGGTTGGAAAATAATTTTCATTCCACCATCAATATTCAGAAAGTCATGCCTGCTGATCCAACACCTGGTACCAGCAGTCCTTTTATTGAAGTTGTAGTGGTATATACAAAATGTGGTTTTAACTTGCATTTCCCTGATGAGTAATACAGGCTTGAGTTATTTTTATATGGTTATCGAGGACTTGGATGTTGTCCTCTTTTAAATATGTCTGTTTCAAGTCTTGCTCCTCCTTCCCTTTTAAAAAATTGGGCTGTCAACTGGAAAGTTTATGGAACTACTGAGACACTGGAAATGTCCTACATTCTGATCTGGATGGTGCATTCATGGGTATATATGTGTACACTGAGGTTGGTCTTTCATAATAAATTATCTTTTGAGAAAATGGCAAGCAGTTATTGAAGGAGTGTTTTTCTTTTTTTTTTTTTTAAATACACGTATTTTATTATTCTTCATTACGTTATTCCCCCATCGCCACCCCTCAGTGGTAAGACAGAGTTGATTTACAGAAAACACTAAAGCTCCTGGTAGAGGGAGAGAATTCAAGTGGGGAGAGAGAAGCTCTCCGTTCCTCTCCCGGTCTTTCCCCGTCTCCTCCTCTAGGCCTCTAGCCTCAGGGTATATATAGGTGTATGGGTCATTGGAATAATTTTCAACAGAGTAAAGTTATTTTTTCTCAATATGTTTTTTTTAAATATATGTATTTTATTATTCTTCATTACATTATTTCCCCCCCCCAATATGTTTATGACCATGCATTTTCCAGATTATATATACTATTACTTTTTAGACTAAGGTGATTACCTTATCAAGGATAGAAGATACTCTTGATCTTGAAATTAAGCTTGAGTTTCCCATGTGGCAGTGTGGGTATTTGGTGAGAACCAACAAGAATACATCTGCCCATCTGGGGCTCTGGCATTGTGTTTGGTGTTCTCTTTCTAACCCAGCATATCCACAGTATATTGTGACTCCCTTAGTTTTGCTTTGTCTTAGACTGTATCTACCCTGCACACCTTCCTTTTCTTTCATTATTTCTTATTTTTACCTTGTTGTCTTGCCTATTTGTATTTTCTTAACTCATTTATAAAATGTTTGCAACCTTCAAGATTGCCAAATTGTCTTTATCCAATGATCAAAACCTGTAGATGGGAGTTAAAATTGTAAAAAGAATGAGAGACAGTAAGAGTTCTCTCAGAAAAGATAGTTCTCTTTTCTCAGAAATGTGTTTACATATATACAGATGGTGCCAAAAAATGTATACACATTTTAAGAAAGGAAAAAACTATATTGAAATTATAATAATATATGCCAAAAACAAAAGGTGAACACAAATCTAATTGAGACCTCTTGTAATTGCAATAGTCAAATGTGATTTGAGTATTACAAATTTAATACAGTTTTTCCTTTCTTAAAATCTATATATGTATTTTTGGCACCTTTGTGTGTGTGTGTGTCTTGCTCTTTAGCCTGGGCTTGAGTGCGGTGGCGTCATGGTAGCACACTGCAATCTCAAACTCCTAAACTCAAGTGGTCCTCACATTTCAGCCTCCCAGAGTGCTAGGATTATAGATGTGAGCCACCACACCTGGCTCAGAAAAGTATAATTGATTCAGATATGTGTATAGGTACTATATAGTAATTTTTAGAAGAAAGTACCAGGATCTCCATTGTTACTATTTTTCCTTTTGGCAAAAGGCAGATAGTAGATATATTAATTTCACACCATCGTTTCTTTCCCTATAAATGTAATATATTTTCATTTATTTTTATTCTCTTTTTTCATCTTTGGGGACAAGCATGTAATCACTATCACTGAATTAAATATGAACTGGATGAATTACTGTGGTGACCTTTCTAATACATAGGTGTGTATTCAGAACATTTTTTCCTAACAAGTTGCTCAATGGAAATGTTTTCTACTTTCACTAGGAACATGAATCTAATTATGTTACACTTATGTTTAGAAACCCCCAGAAGCTTCATGTTTCATTTGGCCCTCCATAAATTTGTTCTTGGATACATTCCTGGCTCTGTTTCTCTGTATATTTATTATCTCCATTCTCCAGAATCATCTTACTATTTATTCTAACCTTATAGTTTCCTTCCTCATGCTTTTGCAAAAACTGTTTTATCTTACCTACTTTTTTCATAATTTTGCTTTTTATAGTTCCATCCTTTTCTGATGGCTCACATCAAATGACATTGCCTGTAAATAAACCTGCCTAGACTTTTTCAGTCATCACTCTGCTCCACGTTTTGTTTTGTTTCATTTCATTTTAGTTTTTAGATATTTGAAACTGTCGATGCCTTGTTTCTTAGACTTACTAGATGCTCCAAACTATGCTAGGGGATGGGGACAAACTACTCATTGAGATAGTATGTTTTATGCTGTCTCACATCTCAGACTTACACACACTTTCTGAAAAATGATTATGTTAGAGAGTAAACATAGGGTTCTGTGGATGAATATAAACATAAACAGCCAATATGAGTGGGCTGCATACTTTGATAAAACATCCTGGGAGAGATAATAAATTTTAGGAGAATAGTTTATATACTTGTTAAAGTTTTATTTTTACATATAGTTTTTAAAAATTTTTTTTTAGAGATGGGGTCTTGCTATATTGCCCACAGTGGTTCTTTTCTTTTTTTTCTTTTTCTTTATTTTTAAGATAGAGTCTTAAGTCTGTTGCCTCAAGCTAGAGTACTATGGTGTCAGCCTAGCTTACAGCAACCTCAAACTCCTGGGTTCAAGCAATCTTCCTGCCTCATCCTCCTGAGTAGCGGAGACTACAGGCACCTGCCACAAGGCCTAGCTAATTTTTCTATTTTTAATAGAACCAGGATCTCACTTGTGCTCAGGCTGGTCTCAAACTTTTGAGCTCAAAGGATCCTCCCACGCCTTCCTCCCACAGTGCTAGGATTATAGGCCTGAGCCACAGCACCACGTTAAGTTTTTAATATATCTGAAGAGTTTGTTGTGAACAGAGTTTTTAATTTTAGTGTCTCCCAGTGGAAAGCCAATTGTAGTACTGCCTGTATGATATAATAAGTTCCCATATGTGCTTCATTCCATTTCTAGTTTCTGTATAGTTTTCCATTCACCTGTTTGTTATTGCTGTGCTGGTTCATTACTATTTTATTTACTGTTGTGTTTTTTTTAAATCTGATACAGAGTAGAACAAGTCTATCCTTAGTGTTCTTTGTCAGAAATGTCTGGAACCTTTATTCTTCTATATGTAATTTTATAATGACATTGACTAGTTCCTTTAAAAAAAATCCTTTTGGATCTCAATAGAAATTTGCATTGACTTATATACTAATTTAGGCAAAATTTGAGTCTTTCTATCCCTTAATGTGACCTATTTCTCTGTCCACTTAAGTTCTCTTTTATGACTTCACTGATGTCTTGTACATTTTGTTAATAAAGTCCTCACATGTCTATAACATGTTAGATTTATTCCTAGACATCTCATTTGTTGCTGTTATGAATAATATTTTGCTGTTAAATTTTCTAAATTGTTGGCAGCACATGGAAAGGTTATTTTTTAAAATTTGCTGTATATACTCTGTTGCATTATTAGTTTCATTGAAGTAGCACAAGCTGCTGTAAAAAAACCAATCCCAAACTTTCAGTGACTAGCTACAGTAGAATTTTATTTCCCACTCGCCTAGCAGTCTGATACTATTATTTCTAATTGGTGAGTGCTTTTTAAATCTGTACTGTATTTATGCTCTTTTTTATTCCTACACTTTTTAACTTTTATAATCTTTTCTTGTTCAGTGTTGCAGAAGAATAGCTACTTTATATTTCTTTCTAAGGAGCCATATTTGATTTTGTTGACTCTGTTTTGTATTTACTTTTTTATTCCTTTGGATTTCTATTCTATTATTACTTTCTTATTTTCTTTACATTTGCCATGCTTTTGTTTCCAAGTTACTTATATGTTTTCACTTATAATGGAAATTTTTTTCTGAGGATCTAATTAGCTATAAACACGGTTGTTTGATAGAGACTTTTTTTCTTGTGTATTATAAAAGTGTTTTGGTTTCTGGGCTTTTCTTTTTAATCTATGTGTTACTTAAGGTGTGCCGGTTTTATTTCACAAAGTTGGGAGTGATGGAGAGGTGCCCATTGTTGATTTTACAATATTACTGCCTTGTGAGGAAACATAGTCTATAAAAGGAAAGTAAAGATTTTTAAAATCATCCACTGACCAGGTGTACTGATGTTAATCTATATGTTTATTTTATCCTCAGGCTGGTATCAGGATAATGCCATAATTTACAGGTGCTCCTAGGTTTCTTTCTCAGGTATAAGGAAATCTTTCTTACAGTCATTATCTTCACTCTCCTTCATCAGTGGGCTTCTACTCAGCATGTGTTTGGCCAGCCTGAGTCACATGCTGCATCATTGGGAAGGGAAAGTGGGATTACCTTTTTGGCTTAGACTACTCAGTATCTACCGCTGAGGTCTGGAGATAGTATTTATCTTTGACTCATGCTGTAGACAGGTGGATACCTGAAAAAAAACTAAAAGGGAAAAGGCAGGAAATGAAAGTATGGGTACTGGTTAAGTGGCCAGTAGAGTCTTCTTCAATTGCCTCCTAGTTGTAATCTTTCAATATGCCTTTGGCATCAGCGAATTTATTGGAAGAGAGAAAAAGATATTGGTTAATCTAGAGAATCCAATACTTGACCTTCTGTTGGGAGAACTTCTGTTAAACTTATTTAAAGGCCCTTTCATGCAGTTCTATTATTTCTAGGTTTTACAATGTGAAATCTCATTTTTCTTTTTTTTTTTTTTTGAGACAGAGCCTCAAGCTGTCACCCTGGATAGAGTGCCGTGGCGTCACAGCTCACAGCAACCTCCAATTCCTGGACTCAAGCGAGTCTCTTGCCTCCGCCTCCCAAGTAGCTGGGACTACAGGCGCCCGCCACAACGCCCAGCCATTTTTTGGTTGCAGCTGTCATTGTTGTTTGGCAGGCCGGGGCTGGATTCGAACCCGCCAGCCCGGGTGTACATGGCTGGCGCCTTAGCCCGTTGAGCCATAGACACCGAGCCGTGAAATCTCATGTTTGTTGTAACTATTAACTTTCCTTCACTGGTTTGTTTTCTCATATGGTTAGTGATCTGTGGAACGACTTTCCTCGGGAGTCCTTTTCCTCCAGATCTGGTTCAAATTTGTCTCTGTGGGAGCCCAATATGTTCACTGTTTATGGACCAGTTTTGGTTTTTTTGGGTTTTTTTGCAGTTTCTAGCCGGGGCTGGGTTTGAACCCGCCACCTCCAGCATATGGGGCTGGCACCCTACTCCTTTGAGCCACAGGTGCCGTCCAGGACCAGTTTTTATATTAATTTCTGTGCTTAGGTTTCTGTGTGTGTCTCATGTACCAGTGTTCTCCTAAGTGACCCTCTCCTTCCCACATAGCTTCATTGGGCTAGTATGCAGAGGTTTTCTCGAAATCTTTATTTTTATAGATGGAGCCAACCTTTGTGAATTTCTTTAATTTCTTTGTATAGAGAGGTTAGTTCCATCTCCCCTGACCCTGAATCTTGCAATCTGCTCCAGTCTTAGCTAGTAAGGCTTGTAACCCAGTTTTTTACCACTACCACCCTTCCTCCTCCACGCCTTTTCCACTTAAACTCCGTGCTGTGACTGAGTTCTTTCTTTATTATTGGCACTTCTCCTGGTTCAACTAATGCCTGATACATAATTGTTATTTTGTTTTTATGTACTATTTTTATGAGTGTCACATAAGAGGGAAGGGTCCTTTTATGTTGGGTCACTTCTTTATCAGAATTGTAAGTTCCAATTTAAATTAAATTTATTTACAGTTAGCTTTTTTCTCCTTTCCTCCTCTAATTTTTGTCAGCCATTACTTTTATATACATACGTTTCCTTCCTGAAGTCTTCAGAATCCATCACATGGATTTTAATTGCTACTTTTTAGACAGCATCTCTTGCAAAATTTTGTCATTGGTTATGGGATGGGGTAAATTATAACTCTCTTAAACCACAATTTTACCTGTAAAGTCAGCAAAAGGCAATGATAAAAGATGTACTTCCCATTCCTCATCTCTGTTTCTGAAATCTTGTCTTGTTCTCTTAAGTTTCTGCTTCAGATTTTTTGCCTTTTCCCAGACTTCATGTATGTCTTATGGTATCATTTATTTTTCCAGTATACCTTAAAGAGAAAACAACTTTCTGTTCCTAGCCTGCTCATGATATCCAGCTCCTGTTGCTTTGGCTCAGAGTTCCCTTCTACCTCATGATAAACACCTTCGTATCTCATTATATCTTAAACTGTGTAAGCTCTAGGAGCAGACTTGTAGAGGGAGCATACTGTACTATTTAAATGAGCCATGACAAGCCTGGGAGTGGAACATACTGCTGGGAAGTAGACCAGGTGGTATTAAAGGGGCTTGTTCCATGTAGTAATTGCTCAACCCGTTAATATTGAAATAGAAACTGGAGGAGTAAACCTCATTCAGCTACTAATTTCCTGGAGTGATAATATACAAGCCACATTATGCTTGTATATTTCCATCTCTCCATGTAATATACTGGAGGACATTTCTTTTTACTTTTAGATCCGATTTTTTTGTTGATTTAATTTTTTATTGTCAGGCTTAATGTAACTAAACCTCTCAATTTTTCAATTCTAAGGCATCAAGATATGAATTAAATTGTGACATTATTATGAGGCAATCCTACAGCTCTACTTGGCTAGGGATGAAGCCCTATTGTGATAAAGCAATGTGGTATAAAGCTGTCAGTAATTTCCAGATGTGAAAAGGGACCTAATCAAAAAGGTTAAAAAACTTTCTGGTTCCAGTGGGTCTCTGCTAATGACTCATTTATTGTTAATTCTGTTAGAAATTACTCAAAAAATTGCAAAATATATGTAAACTTTTATGTACACATCACAGTAGAAATACTTTGGCAGGGTTGTAGGTGGGAGGTTTCATATGGGGACCCTTTGTCTCCCAACCACCATTCTGGAAAGTGCTGATGGTCTACAGAGGAAGAGCAGCCTGGAGACCTCCAGTGCTCCTCAGTGTCCCGTCTCTTTGATCGCTTAGAAGATAGCTATTTCAGCACATCTCAGCTGTTGTCAGATTCTGTGGACTGATTATCTTAAAGAGAAAGATAAGTCAGTTTGTTTTTTTCCTGAAGATAGCTAATCAGGTCACTTAATTTTGGACCAATAAACAACAAAAAAGTTGAGTTTAGTAAGGTGGTGTTGCAGAAAATGAGTGCTTTGTGATTTGACCCTAGGTTGAGGCAGCATCTGTTTTCTTTTTTTCAATTACCTGCCCCCTACTTTGTGGTGTTGTATAGAATATTCTAATGAGTCCACTGGCCCTGTAATCATGTTAGATAAGGTGTTTGTTGTTTTTTAGTAACTGAGATTGCATAGAAGTTACACATTGAATTTTGAACGAACTGACTTGTTGACACCCCAGTTCCTTCTCCACCTACTTTTTTAGCTTTGGGTGCATTCCTGTTGCATCCTGCTAATGATGATATCTTTGTTTTCACTTTTAAAGCATAGAAAGTGCTAGAGCTGTGTTTGGTTTTTATTTTAAACTAATACCAGAGGTTCCCTTTAATAGTTACCAGTCTCTATTTAAATAAGTTGATGATTTCTTTGTGCTGTTGAAGATTTCTTATTTAAAAATTAAGCATCTTTAACCTGATTTTCAGGTCAAAGAATTCATTGTCCTTTGTAGTATTCCTCTTCCATCTTACCCTTTAAAGCATTATTATAAACAGAGGCTTCCAACTTAGAAAATATTGTGGATTTCATTGACTAGAACTGAACTGAACTGTAGGCTGAAAGTAATGAAAATATTACGGTATCTCATTGCACTCTATTGTAGATGTAATGTAGTGTGAACAGTAGTAGCTTTGATTCATTGTAAATCCCATCTCGATATTGACAACATGGTTGAAAATATTAGGAGATAAATCCCTAAGGTCACATCTTTGTGAATGGTCACTGGGAATATATAAGACATTATCTCGTTATTTTAAAAATAGCAGTGTTGCTCTAAAGGGAGAGTAGTGTCCTACCCTCTGACTGGGATAGAGGTAAGGTGAGAGTGAGTGGCTGCTGAATTATAGTATTTTTTTGTAGTTGAGCTTCTGTTTCTTCTTTAGCTGTCAGTTTTTTGCATGAATAGTAGCAATTACTTCATAGGCAAATTTCCCTTGAACTCCTAGAGTATTACAGCAGATTAGCAACAAATAACGATCTGAAATAATGAAACAAAGAGCTTACATTCAACTATATTAAAATGAGAAAATTTTGACCAGGCACGATGATGGCTCACACTTACAATCCTATACTTCAGGAAACTGAAACAAGAGGATCTCTTTGTCTCTACAAAAAAATTTTAAAAAGCCTTTAACCAGGTGTGGTGGTGCCTGAAGTCCCAGCTACTTGGGAGGCTGAGCTGGGAGGATCACTTGAGCCCATGAGTTTGAAGCAGCAGTGAGCTTTAATTATACTGTTATACTCTATCCTGGATAACAGCATGAGTTCCTGTCTTTTTAAAAAAATTCTTTCTAATGAAAAGCAAAGCAACTTACATTGTTTTACAGGCACAGAATGAAAGAGTACTTGAAATTTCTTCACACTTAAAAGGTAGACCTTATTGTCTAACTTTCTTAAAGGAAGTCCATCTCTTTATAGTAGAGCGGAGGTTCCCAACCTTTCTTGGTTTCAGGACAGTCATTGAATTTTTCATGACCTTTAGTCCAAAATAAATACTGAACAGTTCTTAACACTATTTAGATCTGTACAACATTTAAATATTTATGAACTAACAGTTTGGTGATCACTTTAAAACTATGTACCCTTCTCCCTCCCACCCCATATCATTTTCTTTTGTTGGGGAACCTGCCACCTTAAGACCACATGTGGCCCTCCAGATCCACAAGTGTGGACCCTCTGCCGAATCCAAACTTCACAGAACAAATTCTTTTAATAAAACTTTTTTATTAAAAGAGTTCTATAAAATTTAGATTTGGTCAGAAGGCCACTCTCAATGATACAGAAGGCTATTTGTGGCCCCAAGGCTCCAAGTTCCCCATTCCTGCATGCTAAAGAGAAACAGTTGCCAGAGGCAAAAGAAGGTAACATGTTTGCTTGCAGTCCTCCTGACCCACTGATGGTACAATGATTCTTTGACAATGCATTTTTTTTAAGAGAAGTAGAACAGTTATTAGATTTATAAACATTTAATGTATTGACTTTGGTAGATTCTTTCCTTACTTCTAATTCCCTGTGTTAAATTATATCTATATTTAAGCTTCATTTATCCACCACATTTACGAGTTGGTTGATTCTTTCACAAGTCAAGTTTGTTTTTAAATGTCTTACTTTCAAAGTCCCTGTTTCTACTGCAGCCACTTTCATTTTAACATTTATCATATTATCTCTGGATAACTGCAACCAGTCTTCGTAACTCTTCTCTAAACTCTGGTCTATCTGACATAAAACGCTAGAATGATTTTTCTCAATCATTACCTTTGATAGGTTACTTTGTTAGACCCGAGAGGGGGTCTAACGTTGGGATTGCAGCCCCCAAGAAGAGTCACCACACTCAGGTCGATGCAAAAGCAAGAGGCGTTTATTGCTGGCACGCCAGGGTCCCTCAGCCACTTAGGAGAAGGACCCCAGCAGCTGTTACAGTCTGGTTTTTAAAGCTTAAAACCGCAGGGAGGGTCGGGTTAGGGGGAGACTGTTGGGCTTAAGATAAGAGGAGGTTGCTTCGGGCTTCTAAGATAAGGGGAAGTTGCTTCTACTTGGAAAGTCC
>CAUYRH010114336.1:0-44725 GCA_963574655.1 Perodicticus potto | reverse complement strand
AGCAACCTCCAATTCCTGGGCTCAAGCGAGTCTCCTGCCTCCGCCTCCCAAGTAGCTGGGACTACAGGCGCCTGCCACAATGCCCGGCCATTTTTTGGTTGCAGCCGTCATTGTTGTTTGGCGGGCCCAGGCTGGATTCGAATCCGCCAGCTCAGGTGTACGTGGCTGGTGCCTTAGCCCGTTGAGCCACAGGCGCCGAGCCTGAACTTGAATTTTTTAATTTTTTCATTTCGGATTAACATGAGAAACAGGTTACAAAATTTGTGTTTGTTAGATAATATTCCTGTTGTAGTTTGGGTGCCTCTCACCCAAAAGGTATGCCACATAACCCTTACATTGTGCCCAGTAGGTGAGAGTACACCCCCAGCTGGTCTTGAACTCCTCCTGGCCTCAAGCAATCCTCTCATCTCGGACTCCCAAAGTGCTGGGGGATTACAGGTATGAACCACCATGCCCAGCCTGGACTAGCTTACAGCTTTACTTAGGAGAAAATAATATCAATAATAAATTTGTCAACCATATATCAGAATAGGTTTCTGGAGTACCTCAGGTGGCCTAAAAGTACTTTGTTCACATATCTACAATCCCTTGTCCCCAATCTCAGTACTCCAAAAGCTCTGAAAACCTTAAGTTCTTTTCTCCAACTCATTTTGTGGCAAAACCTCTCCTGAACTCATGAGGAGCTATTAGTCTTTGTTTATGCCACTTAGTGTGAATATCCATTCATTTTGCTACAGAAATCTGAATATACATATTTGATTAAGAGGTACTGCCCTTGACCTCACTGGAGTGTTTTATAAATTATGGTATCTGAACCATGTCATCTTTCTAAACTCTTAAAACTTCTAAATTCTGAAACACAGCTAGGCACCGTAATAGGCTCACGCCTGTAATCCTAGCACTCTGGGAGTGTCAGGTGGGGGGATTGCCTGAGTTCAGAACTTCAAGACCAGTCTGGGTAAGAATGAGAACCTGTCTCTACTAAAAATAGCCAAGCATTGTGGCAGGCACCTGTTGCCCCATATACAGGCTGGGGCAGGAGGATTGCTCCAGCCCAGGAATTTGAGTTTGCTGTGAGCTATGACTCCATAGCACTCAAACCCAGTGTAACAGAGTAAGACTCTGTCTCAAAAAATATAAATAAATAAATTCTGAAACACAAGGGCCTCCAATAAGGGATTGTGGACCTATAATTCACATACAAACACTAGATTTATGCTATCTGTAAAATAAGGATTTGTTTTTTGTTGTTTTGTTTTTTTTTTTTTTGAGACACAGTCTCACTGTGTTACCCTCAGTAGAGTGCTAGGGAGTCACAGCTCATAGCAACCTCAAACTCCTAGGCTTAAGTGATTCTCTTGCCTCAGCCTGCACACAATGCCCAGCTAATTTTCTGTTCCAGTTGTCAATATTGTTTAGCAAGCCCAGGCTGGGTTCGAACCCACCAGCCTCAGTGCATGTGGCCAGCACCATAACCACTGTACTATAGGCGCCGAGCCTAAAATAAGGATTTGCTACATAATACAACCTCTAGTGACTCTGATTTAAAGGCGAATTTCAAGGTGAATATTAATAAAAATGTATTGTATACTTGAAATTAGCTAAGAGAGTAGATCTCAAAGATTTTCACCATATACATATACACAAATACACACACACACAAATGGTAATTATGCGAGGCGGTACATATGTTAATTAGCTTGCTTATGGGTAATCCTTTCACAATGATTTTGAAGCATGACATTGTAAATCCTAACTATATGCAATTTTTTGGATATGGTAGGTAAAGTGCTGTGGTGTCATTGCTCATAGCAACCTTAAACTCTTGGGTTCAAGTGATCTATCCTTTTGCCTCCGCCTTCTAAGTAGCTGGGACTATAGGCACCTGCCACAACTCCTGGCTAGTTTTTCTACTTATAGTAGAGATGGGGGTCTCATTCCTGCTCAGGCTGGTCTTGAACTCCTGAGCTAAAGCAATCTAACCACCTTGGCTTCCCAGAGTCCTAAGATTATAGGCATGAGCCACCATGCCCAGCGAAAGAAATTTTTATTTATTTATTTATTTTATTTTATTTATTTCTTTTCTTTTTTTTTTTTTTTTTTTTGAGACAGAGTCTCAAGCTGTTACCCTGGGTAGAGTGCCGTGGCATTACAGCTCGCAGCAACCTCCAACTCTTGGGCTTAAGCGATTCTCTTGCCTCAGCCTCCCAAGTAGCTGGGAATACAGGTGTCCGCCACAATGCCCGCCTATTTTCTGTTGCAGTTGTTACTGTTGTTTTAGCTGGCCCAGGCCAGTTTCAAACTCGCCAGCCTCAGTGTATGTGGCTGGTGCCATAACCACTGTGCTACGGGCGCTGAGCCAATTTTTTTTAAATTAAAAATATAAATAATGGGGCGGCGCCTGTGGCTCAAAGGAGTAGGGCGCCGGCCCTATATGCCGGAGGTGGCCAGGTTCATACCCAGCCCCGGCCAAAAACTGCATATATATATATAATGGAAAATTTCACTGACGATGTTAGGTTTTCGAGTGAATGACTGCGCAATCTCAAGAGGGTAGGAATACCCCCTCCCCCCAAAAATTGCGTCATCACAGACTCCTGGTCTTTTCCCCCAGGATGAAGTCATCTGTAATAGTAGATTTATCTCATAAAAGCAAGAAAGGGAAGTTCTGCTTCCTTATTAAACTGGTCAGAAGCAAGTGGTTATTGCTCTATTTGAATGAAACCTCCATCCACCATCTCAGATGTCACAGACCACTGGTCTTCATAGCTCATGGGCAGAGACCCCAGCAGCTGCTCCAATTCCCTTGGCGAGATTTTCCCACATACGTTACTATGGGAAAATGTTACTGATTCAGGTTGCTGCCTTAGGAGGAAGTAATTCCCAGAAACAGCCAGCTAAAGTCAGTACCACTGGATGGCGCCTGTGGCTCAAAGGAGCAGGGCACCGGCCCCATATACGGGAGGTGGTGTGACGGGTTCAAACCCAGCCCCAACCAAAAAAAAAAAAAAGTCAGTACCACCCATGAAGCATCTCCACTTCCTCCTGTTCACTTTACTAATTCCTATTGTCCTAAGAGGAAGTTTTCTTAAGCAAGAGCTACAAAGAAAATTTGCAGCATCTGCTAAAAAAAACTAAGTCTCATCCTGGTTAAAAAAGTACAGAAAAAATTTTCAAGCTTCTCAGAAAGAGCAGAGGAGAAAAGGGAAGGGAAAAAATACATCCCCCTAAGATCTGCAAACACTGTCTTTTATTCAGTTGGAGCTTTAGACCATGCTCCAAAATCCTCCTATAGTGATGTGAGACATTTGCTTCTATATTCCTAACAAGATCAAAAGATCTAGCATTGGCCAAGCGAGGTGGCTCCCCCCACATAATCCTAGCTCTCTGGGAGGCCAAGGCCAGAGGATTGACTGAGATAGGGAGTTCAAGACCAGCCTGAGCAAGAACAAAAACCACCCCCACTCCCTAGTCTTATCTCTACAAAAAAACAGAAAAATTAGCTAGGTGTGGTAGACAGTCCTGTAGTCCCAGCTACATGAGGCAGGTGAATCACTTGAGCCCAGGAGTGTGAGGTTGCTATGACCTCAGCTAAGGCCATGGCACTCTAGCCAGGGCAAAAGAACAAGGCGCTGTCTTAGATAGAAAGGTCTGGTGCTTAGCATATCAGGGCTTAGCACAGAACTAGATTTGCTAGGCCACTGAAAAAGTGATGCAACACTAAAGACTTATTTTTTAATTCTACTAAACTGAGATAATTAGCCCCAAATAATTAAGCATTCATTCAAATCTTAAAAGGATCACTGACCTCTAACAGGATTCACCTCAAGAATGAGCCACAAAAGAATAACCTCATCTTTTTTTTTTTTTTTGAGACAGTCTCACTTTGTCACCCTGGGTAGAGTGCTGTGGAGTCATAGCTCACAGCAACCTCAAACTCTTGGGTTTAAGTGATCCTCCTGCCTCAGCCTCCCAAGTAGCTGAGACTACAGGCATTGCTTACAACACTTGGCTATATTTTAGAGAAAAGGTCTCGCTCTTGCTCTGAGCTGGTCTCGAACTCCCAAGCTCAAGCAATCCATTTGCCTTGGCCTCCTACAGTGCTAGGATTACAGGTGTGAGTAACCTCGCCCGGCCCAGAATAACTTTATCACTGATCACCATGTGACTCTGAAACTAGACTCCACCTCATTGACTTAATATTTGTTTCACACAAAGGCAGAGCCCGTAGCTCAGTGGATTAGGGTGCTGGCCACACGCACCGGGACTGGTGGGTTTGAACCCAGCCTGGGCTTGCTAAAACAAACAAACAAAATAGCCAGGTGTTGTGGCAGGTGCCTGTAGTCCCAGCTACTCAGGAGGCTGAGGCAAGAGAATTGCTAGTGCCCAAGAGTTTGAGGTTGTTGTAAGCTATGACTCCACAGCAGTCTACCGAGGGCAACAAAGTGAAACTCTTTCTCCATAAAAATAAATAAATAAATAAACAAACAGCCAAGCATGGTGCTTTGCACATATCTAGCAGGTGTTTAATGAACATTCATTAGACAAAGGAAAGAAATACAACTATAACCATTTGGAGACTTGCATCCCCATTGGATAAAAGTGTGATTCTTTTGAGGACAGAAGAAAAGATAGGTAGAAGATAGTCTGTTAAATTCAAAAGATAGAAAGGAATGGTTTCAGAATCACAATGACACTAGGAAAGCTTATTCCTTTGTCCCTTTACCCAACAAATATTTTCTGAGCACCTATTTACCACCCCCTGTTCCAGATAGCAGAGACACAACAAAGGAGACAGATGAACTCCCCTATCTTCATGGAATTTACATTAAAGCAAAGGAGTTAAAAGCATAGGTTTTGGGGTCCAGTTTTCAAATCCAGCCCCCTCAGCCCACCTCACTAGAGGAGGTGTGTTTTGTTTTGTTTTTTTTTTTTTTTGAGACAGAGCCTCAAGCTGTTACCCTGGATAGAGTGCTGTGGCATCATAGCTCACAGTAACCTCTAATTCCTGGGCTCAAGCAAGTCTCTTGCCTCCGCCTCCCAAGTAGCTGGGACTACAGGCGCCCACCACAACGCCCAGCCATTTTTTTGGTTGCAGCCGTCATTGTTTGGTGGGCCTGGGCTGGATTCGAACCCTCCAGCTCAGGTGTACGTGACTGGCGCCTTAGCCTGTTGAGCCACAGGCGCCGAGCCATAGAGGAGGTGTTAATACCAAGGTCATTCACTGCTGAGCTCGCTCACTTTGAAAATGGAGATAATAGTATCTATCTTAACAGTATTACTTGTGAGGATTAAATGAGACTCCCTATGAAGCAATTAGCAGAGTACCTGGCACCTAGTAGATTTTTAATAAATTATGTACTAATCACTGCCACACCCAAATTCATCCCATCATGTTCCTGTGTTTCTCCCAGAACCCTTATGTCAGTGGCAATTATCTTGCCTGCTTGTTTATTATCTGACTATTGCACTCCTCCCAAATGTTCAACATTAACCAGATGGCAAAGTTCAATGGACAGAGGAAACCCCACATAATCGCTCCAGATGAAGTCCCTTACTGTTTACTAGAGTAAACAGTAGAAATCTCTCTTTTACTAGAGAGAAAAGAAGAAATGAAGGGTGCTACATCTAATAATGACCACATTCAACCGAAGGAGAATTGCAGGCCTAGAGTGCTCAGTGAGCTATGACCAGGAGGGGAGTGGGAAAATGAAGACCTGGAGGCCTCTGGAGATGGTGAGAGAAGGGACACCGAGTCTGTCCACTTCATAATAATTAAGGCTCTCCCGCCGCTCCAAGTGTTAGGAGTGTCAGCCAGACATGTATGGGGATTTGCAACCTCTCAGCTGATGAGAACCTCCACCCAACGGAGGAAAAGTGTGCTATCTTGTTTCTTACCCGTTGCTTAGCCCCCTGAGCCTAAGGGGAGTTTATGAGTAGCCTCGAGCCCAGAACAGGCCTCAAGCCCTCAGCTCCCTGGTCCCTCATTTGTCTCAGAGCAGGCTCCATGTACCAAGCACAAAAACAGTGAGTTTTACTTAGCAGTTTATAACTAAAATTAAACAAACATGCCAGGTGTGGTGGCTTCCCACCTGTAATGGTAGTGCTTTGGGAGGTTGAAGTGGGAGGACTACTTGGGAGGAGTTTGAGACCAGCCTGAGCAACATGATGAGATTTTGTCTCTGCAAAAGAATTTTTTAAAAATTAGGCAGGCATGGTGGTGCACGTCTATAGTTCCAACTACTCAGGAGGCTGAAGCAGAAGATTTACTTGAGCCCAGGAGTTTGAGGTTGCAGTGAGCTATAATCACATCATTATACTTGAGGCTGGGTAGCAAAGTGAGACCTCCTCTCTAAAAAATAAAAATTAAGGCTTGGCGCCTGTGGCTCAACGGGCAAAGGCACCAGCCACGTACACCTGAGCTGGCGGGTTCGAATCCAGCCCGGGCCGCCAAACAACAATGACGGCTGCAACCAAAAAATAGCTAGGCGTTGTGGCGGGCGCCTGTAGTCCCAGCTGCTTGGGAGGTAGAGGCAGGAGACTCACTTGAGCCCAGGAATTGGAGGTTGCTGTGAGCTGTGATGCCACAGCACTCTATCCAGGGTGACAGCTTGAGGCTCTGTCTCAAAAAAATAAATAAATAAATAAGTAAAAAATAAAAATTAATTTAGGGCGGTGCCTGTGGCTCAGTGGGTAGGGCGCCAGCCCCATATACCAAGGGTGGTGGGTTTGAACCTGGCCCCAGCCAAATTGCAACAACAAAAATAAGTAAATAAATAAATAATAAAAATTAATTTAATTAAATGAACAAAATGAGAATGTAACATTAGCTGGCATTTAGTACATGCTTACAACATGCCAGGCACATTGTAAGTATGAACTAACTCACTCCACCCAATTAGCCTATGAGGTAGGTCCTGTTATTAACTCACTTTACCAAAGAGAAAATAAGCCTTTAAAAAGGCTAGGAAAGGGCTCAGCACCTGTGGCTCAAGCGGCTAAGGCGCCAGCCATGTACACCTGAGCTGGGGGGTTTGAATCCAGCCTGGGCCTGCCAAACAACAATGACAGTTGCAACCAAAAAATGGCCGGGTGTTGTGGCGGGCGCCTGTAGTCCCAGCTACTTGGGAGGCAGAGGCAGGAGACTCGCTTGAGCCCAGGAATTGGGGGTTGCTGTGAGCTGTGATGCCACCGCACTCTATCCAGGGTGACAGCTTAAGGCTCTGTCTCAAAAAAAAAAAAAAAAAAAAAAAGGCTAGGAAAGTTGCCCCAGGGCACAATCTAGAACCTGGCAGAATCATGATTCCAACCACACAGTCTTATTCCAGGGCCAAACTCTCCCCATACTCCTATAATGCAGAAAAATACAAATACGCATCCAGGTCCTACCTGCAAGATGCCCACAGAACAGCAAGGGCAGCAAGCATTGACACTGATTTTTTTTTTTTTGAGATAGAGCCTCAAGTTATCGCCCTCGGCAGAGTGCCGTGGCATCATGGCTCACAGCAACCTCCTGGGCTCAAGTAATTCTCCTGCCTCCACCTCCCAAGTAGCTGTGACTACAGGCGCCTGCCACAACACCCAGCTATTTTTTGGTTGCAGCCGTCATTGTTGTTTGGCGGGCCCGGGCTAAATTCAAACCCGCCAGCTCAGGTGTATGTGGCTGGCGCCTTAGACACTTGAGCCATAGACTCCAAGCCTAGACACTGGATTTTAGCCACAAAAATCTTAGTTGTTCAGTTCACATCATGACATAGCTTTTTTAGGATTCACTCAAACAACAGATATATGCACAACTTGCACAGCTGAGAATGTTCTTGCTGATGAAAAAACTACTATAACCAAGGGTAGAGGACAATTACATAACTCTCTTAAAACTGGAAGTGACTCATTAAGAAAATATTTTCTCATTCTTACATGGGTCTAATGGCTAAAAAGGAAAGGACGTGTATTTATAGCTGAGGAAACAGCATTCATCACATCTAACCAATAGCAGGACATGAGAAAACAGAATCATATCTGAAATCCTAGGAAATTCAGTTTCATATTTGCTAGCATGAGACTCTCTTCTCAAAATTTCCCATGATAACATTCTAAGTAAGCCTAAAGGTAGTTTTGACTCATCCTAAGAGAATGTTAAGAAGTTGCAAAACTGAAAATAGAATGATGAGTCCTTTTAAGAAAGAGGTAAATAATTAAACAGAATATCACTCCACTGAGGTAGGCTCCTCTCACTGTCTTCTGATGTATTACCAGTGATTCAGTTTGAGTCAGGCATCTGACAGCAACTGAACAAAGGAATCAATTCAGATCCAAATGGGGGTCACACAGAGGTGGGACAGACTCAGGTCAGCACCCACAGGAAAGGGCAGCAGAACCAAGGACAATGGCCAAGGCCTCTCTATTTGAACACACACTTGTCATATTTTTACCTTTCCCCAGGAAAGCTTCTGCAGTCTATCTAAGGTGAAATGATGGGACATCCGATAGCATCTGAAGCCAGAATGCCTTCCTTATTATAACTGTTCCTCTAGACTCCTCCTCACCAGAACATTCAAGACAAGAAGGCAAATTAAAGCTCATCAACTTTCAGAGACAATGCTATATGTTCCCTAGATCCATTTCATTTTCCTCCCAACACACGGCCAGACTAATTCCTCCATGTCCACTCCATTTAGGTGGTGCCATAGGACTGAGTTCCGACCCATGGAATTGGGGGGGTGGAAATGATGCATATCTCTTTCAGGCCCGGTCCCTAAAATCTCCTATGAGATCCTCCTACACTCTCTCTCCCCTCATCCACCAGTCAAATGCAGAGGACCCTGCAGAAAACTCCAAGACCTCAGAAGATGAAGGAGCCACTGAATGACCATAGGAAACAAAGCTCCCCCGGTCCAGTCTACACTAGACTGTAACATGAGTGAGAAAAAAGACATCCACCGTGGTGAACCACAGATTCTCGTGGTGGTTTGTTACAGCAGCTAGTATTGATCACGCTGATGAATACGACTTGCTTGTGCCATGATCACACTGTCGAGTACCAATTAATCCGCAGCTTCCACACCTACCTGCATTATTGCCAATGCAATCAATTATCAGGCAGACTCCTAGGGGGTTGCTCTGCATCCTGTATCTCTCTTCAGGTATGTGCTACAAAGGAAGGCAGGGACTGTTAAAGACTCCAGACACTGCTCTGTGCCTATAAGGCCCATCCATACTATCTCTCCTTTTGGATTTCCTTAAGCATCCCTGGGGCAGGTTAGTCACTCAATAGACAACCTGAAGTTTCCCATCACAGCTGACATTTGCTATTAACATCAAGTTTTTCTTCTATTAGGGTAATGTGCTTAAGACAAGTTATTTCCGTTTTTATTTAATTTTAATGAAAACTGCAACCTTTTTACCCATGTCTTTTTTTTTTTTGAGACAAGAGTCTCAAGCTGTCGCCCTCGGTAGAGTACTGTGGCATCACAGCTCACAGCAACCTCCAACTCCTGGACTCAAGCGAGTCTCCTGCCTCTGCCTCCCAAGTAGCTGGGACTACAGGCGCCTGCCACAAGGTCTGGCTATTTTTTAGTTGCAGCCGTCATTGTTGTTTGGCAGGCCTGGGTTGGATGCGAATCCGCCAGCTCAGGTGTATGTGGCTGGCGCCTTAGCCGCTTGAGCCACAGGCGCTGAGCCTTTACCCATGTCTTAACTTAGCGGAATAAAGAGAATCTGAAACTGCCCGAAAAGATGGATCACACATCTCCCTAGCAGTAACCTCAGGCTATACAAGTGATATCTTTCCAAACCAGTACAAAAGGAGGCCTTCTATTGCCTTTTCTTACACAGAAGAGGTATTAGCCCTAAGAAAAGCCAGCACAAATCAAGGTTCAGTGAAGTGTCACTGCCTACTTACATATTTGGTGGTCACTCAGTTGAGATGAGGGGTGTCACTGTGAAGTAACCCTGCATTCTAAAGTTCGCTAATAGAATCTACATTAACATCGCTCTCTTTGCTATATCCAGGGTGCCCTCTTAAATGAGTTCTCAGGAGAACAACACTCTTCGCATCCCAATGTCAGAAAGAATTCTTTTTTTTTTTTTTTTGAGACAGAGTCTCACTATGTCACCCTGGGTAGAGCACTATGGCATCACAGCTCACAGCAACCTCCAACTCTTGGGCTTAAGAAGAGATTCTCTTGTGTCAGCCTCCCAAGTAGCTGGGACTACAGGTACCCGCCACAACGCCCAGCTATTTTTTGGTTGTAGTTGTCACTGTCGTTTGGCAGGCCTGGGCTAGATTTGAACCCACCAGCTCCGGTGTACTTGGCTGGTGCCCTAGCTGTTGAGCTACAGGTGCTAAGCCTATCAGAAAGAATTCTTTTTTTTTTTTTTTGAGACAGAGTCTCACTTTGTCACCCTTGGTAGAGTGCCATAGCATCACAGGTCACAGCAACCTCCAACTCTGGGGCTTAGGCGATTCTCTTGCCTCAACCTCCCGAGTAGCTGAGACTACAGGCGCCCACCACAATGCCCGGCTATTTTTTTGTTGCAGTTTGGCTGGGGCCGCGTTCAAACCCGCCACCTTCGGTATATGGGGCCAACGCCCCACTCACTGAGCCACAGGCGCTGCCCCAGAAAGAATTCTTAATGGACAGATTTTTTTTTTTTTTTGAGACAGAGTCTCACTTTGTTGCCCCCAGTAGAGTGCTATGGCATCATAGCTCACAGCAACTCAAACTTTAGGGTTCAAGCGATTCTCTTGCCTCAGCCTCCTGAGTAGCTGGGACTATAGGCACCCACCACAATGCCCAACTATTTTTTTTTTTTAAGAGACGGGGGTCTCACTCTTGCTTAGGCTGGTCTCGAACTTGTGAGCTCAGGGCAATCCATCTGCCTCTGCCTCCCAGAGTGCTGGCATTACAGGAGTGAGCCACTGCGCCCAACCTGGACAGATATTTTTTTAAAAGAGAACAGTGTTCTCCATAGGTACTATACATACAAAGCAATACCAAATCAGATCATTTTATTCTGTACCTGAGGCAAAAAAACTCTCGATTCCTGAATGGATGTCTTTACTGGTTCCCCTGGGGAATGAGAGAGAAAAATCATTTATAATGCTGAAGAAGAAGTAAGCCCACCGCCATGCTGGCTGAGTTTCTTTATAACACAACTATTCTCTTCCTCTGCTTCCTTCAACTGTCTCTTCTCTCTCCAGCTATACTTAGACCTAAGGTTCCAACCTGGCACTGAAAAAACCTGACCGGTAAGAAAGCACAGTCCCTGTGCTATGTGGGGGCTATGCAGAAAAGCTGTTTAAAAAGCAAGAAAAAGAAAGCTCCCTACTATCCCTTTCTAAGGGAGGACCAGGTGGCTGGTGGGTTTTTTAACTCAGTGGGGAGAATCTATTAATAATAACCTTACCACCTAACAACACTGATAGCTTTTTTATGTGTGTTGAAATTGTTGTTAACACCTAAAGGGAATAACCTTTGAAAGGGAAAGCTTACGTGTACGTGTGTTTGCTAGTTACAGAACAGATGGCCAGGTTTTTATAGTCCAGTGATGCTGAGCAATCATAAAATAAAATGTCAATGTCAAGGATAGGGGACAGTGAGCCTGGCAAACATAGATGTAAATTTTGTTAGGTAAATATGAGGTGGAAGGTGGAAGAATCATCAGGGTTTTTTTTGTTTGTTTGTTTTTGTTTTTTCTTTTTTCTTTTTTAGAAACAGACTCTTATTTTGTCGCCCTCGGTAGAGAGCTGTGGCGTCACGGCTCACAGCAACCTCCATTTCTTGGGCTTAGGAGATTCTCTTGCCTCAGCCTCCCGAGTAACTGGGACCACAGGTGGAACTACCAGTTTTGAAGCCATAAAAGGGCTGGTTCAAATCTTAGTACTATCACAGATGAGCTCTGAGATCTTGAGCAAGTTACTTTCTAGAGTGTCAGAAGTTTATGAATCACTAAACTAAGTACAGTAGTTCCTCCTTATCCACAAGGATATGCTCCAAGACTCCCAGTAGACGCATGAAACCGTGGCTAGTCCCAAACCATATACATATAGTATGTATAACACGCTTTATATATGCATTCTTTTTTCCTTTTTTAGAGACAGTCTTACTTTGTCAATCTCGGTAGAGTGCTGTGGCGTCACAGGTCACAGCAATCTCCAGCTCTTGGGCTTAAGTGATTCTCTTGCCTCAGCCTCCCGAGTAGCTGGGATTACAGGCGCCCGCCACAACGCCCGGCTATTTTTTTGTTGCAGTTTGGCCGGGGCCGGGTTCAAACCCGCCACCCTCAATATAAGTGGCTGGTGCCCTACTCACTAAGACACAGGCAGTGCCCTATATATGCATTCTTATAATAAAGTTTAATTTATAAATTAGGCACAGTAAGAGATTAAAAGCTAATAATAAAATAGAACAATTATAACAATATACTGTAACAAAATTTATGTGAATATGCTCTCTCTCAACATCCTATTGTACTATATCACCTGTTTTCTGGCCACAGTTAACTGTGCATAAAGAAAAATTGCAGAAGACAAAACTTTGGATTAGATAAGACTATTGTATACTAATGTTGACCTTACCAGATTGTTGCAAAGTGAGAAATAATGGGGCATCACCTGTAACTCAAAGGGTAGGGCACCGGCCACATACACCGGGGCTGACGTGTTCAAAGGCCTGCTAAAAGAACAATGACAACTGCAACAAAAACAAAAAAATAGCCAGGCATTGTGGCGGGTGCCTGTAGTCCCAGCTACTTGGGAGGCTGAGGCAAGAGAATCGCTTAAGCCCAAGAGTCTGAGGTTGCTGTGAGCTATAACCCAACAACACTCTATTGAGGGTGATAGCTTGAGACTCTGTCTCAAAAAAAGAAAAAAATGAGAAATAATGTCTAACACGGGCAAAAAGAAAAAGAAAAAAAGCCAATATTGGTAAGGTTTGAGGGAAATGAGCACTTCCGAATATTAATGTGGTCTAAGTTGAAATGGCCTTTTTTTTTTTCTTTAATAGCATCTCACTCTGTTACCCAGGCTGGAGTGTGGTGGCATCAGCCTAACTCAACAGAACCTCAAACACCTGGGCTCAAGTGATCTTCCTTTCTTAGCCTTTCAAGTAGCTGGGCTACTGGCACCTGTCACCACGCCTGGCTCATTTTTCTCTTTATTATTATTTTTTTTTTTTTGTAAATACAGAGTCTCACTTTACCGCAATGGTGGAGTGCCGTGGCAGTCACACAGCTCACAGCAACCTCCAACTCCTGGGCTTAGGCAATTCCCTTGCCTCAGCCTCCCGAGTAGCTGGGACTACAGGCGCCCGCCACAACGCCCGGCTATTTTTTTGTTGTTGCAGTTTGTCTGAGGCCAGGTTTGAACCTGCCACCCTCAGTATGTGGGGCTGGCGCCCTGCCCACTGAACCGCAGGCGCCGCCCCATTTTTCTATTTTTAATAGAGACAAGGTCTCAGTCTTGCTCAGGCTGGTCTCAAACTCCTGAGTTCAATGCATTTTCCTGCCTCAGCCGGCTGGAGTGTTGGGATTACAAGTGTGACCCACCAAGCCTGGCCTGAAATAGCCTTTTTAAATGACAACTGGCAATATTCTTCATTCTGCTTCTAGAAATTTATCCTAAGAAATAATAGAGAATGAGTGCAAAAATGTATGTCAAATATATCTACTGAATGACTACACTATTTGTAATAGCCCCAAACTAGAAACAGCCTCACTAGCTATTGGTTTAATATGGTTCATTATCATGGCTGGAATAAAGTTTAACATGGCCTAGTTATAGCTCCATCTTGGGTATAAATGTCACATCTCTTAAAAATATAGCCAAGAGGATAAAGCTGATGAAGTAAGATGGTGTTCAAACTTAAATAAGTTAATGCCAGTAAATACATTTTGAGATCTTAGCTCTTTTTATTTTGAGAGCTATTAGAAGAATACATAGATAAAGGAAATGGCCGTTTTATATTAAATTAATAAGCATTTATAAAGAATGAAAAATAAAGAAAACTTGATCTTACTTTGAATGCCAAGTTGTTCCACAGATCTCTGTTCTTTACTTCTCCCATTCTGGAGCTTTAAATATAAAAAATAAGGTCACACTCCCTGTTAGTCTTTTCAGAGGTACACTATCTATCACACCTCTTTAAATATCTCAATAGGATTCTTACCCAGGAAAAACATAAAAATATCACCTTCACAGTTATCTAAAGTTAACTGTTTAAGTTATCTAAAAACAATAGCAGTAGCTGTTAACTCCATAAATCCCACATTATATTGCCAAAGGATAAGGCAATTCTTCTTTTAAGAAATGAAAATAGAAACATGCTCAACTAGCAAATTAGAATGTTTTAAAACAGCTCAGTAAAACCAGATGTTATAGTATGGGATAGCAGCTATAAGAGCTCCAAGTTAGAACAAGCTATTAGAACATGAGACAGACATTCCACCTTTAACATAGAGGCAAAGTACAGCATGATTAAGAGTAGGAGTTCTAAGCCAGACAAACCTGGCTATGAATTGTCCTGCAGCTTCCTAACTCTGTAACTTCACGCAAGTTATACAACCTTTCTCTGTTTACTCACCTGAAAAATGAGTATAATAATAGTACCTACCTTATAGATTTTTTTTTTGAGAGAGGGGTTCATTGTGTCACCCTTGGTAGAGTGCCATGGCGTCATAGCTCACAGCAACCTCAAACTCTTGGGTTCACAGCAACCTCAAACTCTTGGGCTCACCTGATTCTCTTGCCTCAGCCTCCCAAGGAGCTGGGACTACAGGCACCCACCACAACCACTGGCTATTTTTTTGTTGTAGTTGTCATTGTTATCTTAGCAGGCCCAGGCCGGGTTCGTACCTGCTAGCCCCAGTATATGTGGCTGGTGCCCTAACCACTGAGCGCAGGTGCCTGAGCCCCTTATAGATTTTTTTATGAAGATAAAATGTACGCGAAGCACTCAGTGCAGTGCTGAGCACACAGACAAATGTAATAAATGTCCATTTATTGCTGTGCTATAATTGCCTAGCTACACATAAGACACAATTGGGCCTGGTTCTTGATAATCAAGAATTTTTTATAAAACACTTCTGAGGGCTACAGTGAGATTAATCAGAGAATGAAAGATTGAACTGACCCATTCTCTTCTCAGATGACAGGTCCTGTATAAGGTACACATACTGTCAACCATCTGATACGCTCAGCTTTCAAATGACAGTTCTCTTCTGAAGCTATTCCTAGCCAAAAGAGAGAAGTACACTATCCATTAAACTGTGTCTATAGCTAAGTCTGTGTGTCTGAATTAAAGAAAAACATAAGTTGCTTTTTTCACTAATAACAAGTGACTCAGCCAGAAGCTAATGACAGCAGATACAAATTGGGCCTCCACATGGACACGTATTCACTTTTATATACTATTAAAGAGATAACTTCAAATCAAAGCTGGATTTTAAAAGCATTATATTGCAGAGTCATACAACTTTTTTACTCTATAATATCATGGTATCCTGTATTATTTAATGACACTGTAATTTTTTTTAAACACTTCATGGTGTATTTCTCAGAAGCCACTGGAATGTTTTAAGCATTTCTGCATCCTGTATGAGTTATTACCTAGGTATTGGCTCATAAATCCTGTGAGAAAGTCACTGAATTCACATGCCCTAGTGCCTACTAATAAATGAATGATTAATTCAAGTCACATATTAAATATAGCAAATTTAAGGAGATTGATAATATATATCATATGGGTTCCCAGCAGGCTATTTAGCAACCAATATGCTTACCTTCATTTAAAAAACAGAAACATAATAATAGAAATATGGCAAGTTTTTAAGTAAGAATGACAGTATAATTTATATTAGACAATAGCAGAGAAAGCTCAGAACATCTGGATCTGAATCCTATATCTTCTTTGTCTCATGATTTGGTACATTGACTCAGAACAATAAAAGCAAACATACCAGCTCGGCGCCTGTGGCTCAGCGGGCTGAGGCGCCAGCCACGTACACCTGAGCTGGCAGGTTCGAATCCCGCCGGGGCCCGCCAAACAACGACGACGGCTGCAACCAAAAAAATGGCCGGGCATTGTGGCGAGGGCCTGTAGTCCCAGCTACTTGGGAGGTAGAGGCAGGAGAATCGCTCGAGCCCAGGAGCTGGAGGTTACTGTGAGCTGTGATGCTACAGCACTCTATCCAGGGTGACAGCTTGAGGCTCTGTCTCAAAAACAAACAAACAAAAAAAAAAAAAATTTGGTTCAAAATGAAAGCTACATCTAAGCTGTGGGATGAGTAACAAATAGTTTATTAGGTATGTCACAATATAGTGGAAGAACTATGGATCTCAAACTCTTGGGCTTGAGAAATCCTCCTGCTTCAGCCTCCCAGTAGCTGGAACTATAGGCATGTGCCACTGAGCCAGGCTAGTTTTTCTATTTTTAGTAGAGATGGGGGGGAGGTCCTTGCTCTTGCTCAGGCTAGTCTCAAACTCCTAAGTCCAAGCAATTACCTGCCTCAGCCTCCCAGGTTGCTAGGATTACAGGTGTGAGCCACCTCACCCAGCCTTAATCACATACTTTCAAAAGTATTTATAATTTAACCATAAAATTGTACTCACCTATCTTTATATGGGGACAAGAGTAAGATTATACCAAGATTTAACTTCTCAAGATAAAAGATTAACCAAAGAAGGATTCTGATGATACCTTGTTCTACCTACTACTAACAAAATACCCATTAAGTGATGTGACTATGTGATATTTATGTTCATGAAGAAAAAAAAACAAAAAACAAAAAAAAACCTTCCTAACATAACTGATGCTATTAAAGAAAAAAGTAAAAAAAAACAAAACCTTTTGTTTTATCATTAAATAACAAAAACGTTTTTGCTAAAATCATTAAAATTAGCTGAGTAAAAAAGCAAATGCACAAAGAAGTAAGTACAAGCATATTTATTTTGAAGCATTATTTTTTTTTTCATTTCCAAAAACAAGCAATGCCCTTTATTAAGGGGTGGTTTACATTTATGCATAATTTTGCTTTTAAAAAAGATGACTGTTACAATCAGGTATATAATCACTTAGATACCTCTAGGTTTTATCTGTTAATGACATGTTCTTTTAGGAAATCCAATTTAATCATCTTATTCTTTTTTTTCAGTAGTGTTCTCCAAACAGTGATACAAGTACTCTTTGACAGAGAGAATGCAGAAAACTGTTTTTGAGTATCCCCAAATCATGTATCTATAATTAAGGTTTGGCTCCAAGGAGCCCAGCTCTAATTAGATTAGTAGGCCCAGTTTAGAAAGTGGCAATGAGGTGGTACCTAACAATTGTACCAGCCATAATCAAAAATTAACAACTTTAGGTACCTTTGTTTTGGGTTTCTGCGGTTTAGGTGCATCCAAAATTTCTTCATAGTCTGCACTCATTCCCTTTGCCCAGCAACCAAAGGTGTCCATTCGATCTGAATTCTGACTTTCAGGGCAATCTTTCTTTAAGTGTTTCACAGAGCCACAAAGTTTGCAACCACCACCATCAGCATAGAGTCCTTTGGGATTATCAGGACAGGATCTAGACAGGTGTCCCATTTCCCCACAAACAAAACATTTTGCAAAAGGAAATTCACCAACAGCTGGGTCTACTTTAGCCTTACACTTGGTAATTTCATGCTCTATAGACCCACACCGCTAACATATTCCAGTGCCCATATCTTGATTTTCAAGGGCGGCCAGGCAATCTGCAATTCCATGACCAGGTTTTCTACAATGGAAACATACCATTGCATTTTTCTTTGCTGCTTGTCTTTTTAATCGTCAACTGTCTTTCTTTAAAGCAACTGCAATTTCTTCCCTTACGTCCCGAATGTCTCATGCTATAATCTCCCCATTGTGAACCATCTGTGAGTTCTGTCTTAGGTATTCCATGAATCCATTCACATCTTCATTTAAGTATTCTTTTCTCCTTTTGTTCTTTTTATGTTTTGCTTGGGGTGCATCATTTTTAAGGGATAGCCTATTGGTTCCCAGTTGTTTATGCTTTGGTAGGTTTTGGCTTGTTCCCTCACAGGACTGCTTCTTCATGTCCTCCCATGACGTTGCAGACAAGGGTTTCTTACTACATGTGGCAGTGATGCGTGCCCACCGAATCATAGTTTGATCAGATGCACTTAGTAATCGGGCACGAATCCTCCAGAGCAGCTCTTGAAGCATTATTTGTTGTAACAAACGACTGGAAACAGTATAAATGTACATTAACCAGAAAGGGCTAAATACATTACGACACAGTTGGAAAAGCAAACCACATTAGTTGTTCAAAATAGTGATTAATTAGAAGCAGCTCCTTAATCACATGGGACAACTTTTCAGATGAGGACTCTTTAGATAGTACACAATGTGGTATCATTTGTACAAGAGAAAAAGACAAAAATATCACATGGGCTTCTCTAGATGGATACAGAAGGAAGTGGTTAATAACAGCTGCTTCCGAGGAAATGAACTGGGGAGTTAGTATTACAGGGGTTGGAAATGTACTTTTAAAGCCAGTTTCTGACATACTTTTAAGGCCAGTTTTTACATTTTGAATCTGTGGTCCACAGCATGTCCTATCTATTTTCATTTTAAAAACAGAACAAGGAAAAATATCTCCAGCTGTATACATAGACACATACACCAACACACATGGAAAACAGCCTATAAGGAAATACACCAAAGTGGCTTGGCGCCTGTGGCTCAAGCAGCTAAGGCGCCAGCCACGTACACTTGAGCTGGCGGGTTCGAATCCAGCCCGGGCCCGCCAAACAACAATGACGGCTGCAATCAAAAAATGGCCGGGTGTTGTGGCGGGCGCCTGTAGTCCCAGCTACTTGGGAGGCGGAGGCAGGAGACTCGCTCCAGCCCAGGAGTTGGAGGTTACTGTGAGCTGTGAGTTGGAGGTTACTGTGAGCTGTGGTTTGCTTTTCTATCCAGGGTGACAGCTTGAGGCTCTGTCTCAAAAAAAAAAAAAAGAAAGAAATACACCAAAGTGGTGTATTTGGGGGTAGCAGGATATAGGTGACTTATTTTCCTCCTTTTTTATTTCTTTGTACTCTCTCCCCAATAGATTATTTATTAGCTTTGTAAACATAAGAATTTATACATATATTTTTTTAAACAAGTGAACAGTTTATTAAGAATTAAACAAAGGTATGATGTGATACAGTACAAGCAAGACACTCAAGATAAGTATAATAGTACTACTCACACAAAAACTTAAATTTCACCTCAAAAAAAAAATCACAAGACAAAAGAGAAAGCAATTTCACTGTTGTAAGATAAGATATTTCATACAAAGTATTAACTCTGCCCCCCCCAAAGCCCAACCTCCCAACAAACAAAAAGTTATCTGGGAATACTGCTATTTATTTTTAAATAAATGTACATTTATATCATAATTTTTTCAGATACTGAAGAACAGGCTATGAGAATAAGTACATATATTTTTGTTTGTTTTTTCTATAGGCGCCAAGCCAATAAGTATATTTTTATTAAAGCTCTGAAACTGTTTCATGCTGGGATTCCACACATTTGCTCCAGACTCACCCTGAAGTTACAGGAAGGTTCCTTGGGACTCATGTTTGTAAAAGATGCTTGGAGAGCATTTTTATAACTTGTCTCTGGTCTTTGAGCTATAAACAAAGAAGAAAGGCACTGAGTTAAAATTAATAAATTATTATCAAATAAATCTTTAACAGTGGCTTAGTCTGAGGTCAATAACCATCTTTCAAAATACCCTAAACTTTCCAGCCATCTTACTGAATTGAAAATATCAGATCAGAATATTCACCAACCATCATTAAGAATGGACTAAAAATGATACTCCTGTTCTTAATCGAGATGAGTCATTTAGAGTGTGTGGGGGTGGAGGAGTGCTCTGTCGCTCAGTAGGGTCTCAGCCATGCCCTGGAGGCTGTGACACTCTGGTGGCAGTGAACTGAGGCTGAGACTCAAAAACAATGGAAAATGGTGGGGTGTTGAAGGAGGTGGTCAGTGAGTCTGGTCCCCTTTATCAAGAGAAAAATTGAAGGGGCACTTTTCCATGAGGTTTTGTGAAAATTGGGACATACACATGGCCACTCTGGGATCCAGTGACATTATCCAGAGTTGGAGGGTGGATGTCAGGCCAAATACTAGAGCCAGGCAGTGGGGTCTAGCATATACTCAAAAGCCTTGAATGTCCACACTCTACCAGCCTGCGTAGTAAATGGGGGTGCAGATTCGTCCTGGAAGGCCAAAATGTGAAGAACTACTTGGCAACATTTTGCAGAAGTCATGAATACAGGGTGATGGAGTCAGCAGATCTGGGATACCAAGGACATGAAGGGATATGATCTTTAGCCACAAGCTAGAAGGGCTGCAGCCATTCAGGTTCTGTTCCCACAAATAAATGCCTACGAACCACACCTACTATGCACAGGGTACTTGCTTTAGACCACCGACAGGCCAAAATTCTTACCAGACTGCTTGTACTTCTGGATTTTTGTCTTCAGGTCTATTCTGTGAATGTTCTTCAGGCATTTTTCTAATAAGTCCAACTGATCTGGAGCAACCAGATTTAGTTTCTCCAATTCAACCACAAGATCCAAGAAACTCTAAGAAAATCATCAAGAAGAAACAAATGTCAATAGAGCTAATAAGCTCCCAATGCAAACCCCAGACCCAGCAAAGAAAACATGTCAAGAAGAGCTCCTCTTAGTGACTTTCAGTGACGCTACGCCAGACATCTGTCATGAGCAAATTAGACTCCTGAATTTTACTCAGAACAGAGGGGATGGTAAACCTCTTGGTCATCAACCTGCTCCCGGGTGAAGAGAGACACATGTGCCATGTTGTGTCATCAAGGAGGAACGTGAAAGAGCAAGCCTAAAAATAAAGCCTCCTGAGTTTGTTCGCTCACCAAAAGCCAGGATGATGCTATACTGAAAAACTCTAAGAGCTTCCCTGAAAAGGGGAGAGAAAAGGAGGCTGGTGGGAAAGTTTTAGGACAAAAATCTCAACGATACATTTTTAAAGTTCCTAAAATACTTTAATCAATGCTGGACATTTTAATTCATTGTTGGAATGAGGTTATAGAGGTTTTAGAGAGGTGAAATTACAAAGTTTCAGTATTTTCCCTTGGAATTGTGAAAGAATTATACTTTAGAAACAGCATCACTTTTGGTTTTATTTCCTTTGCATTTAACATTTGAGTTTTTTGTTTCTGTTTTGTTTTCTTGAGACAGAGTCTCCCCAGGCAGAGCATAGTGGCATCATCATAACTCACAGCAGCTCTAGCAATCCTCCCACCTCAGCCTCCTGAGTACCTGGGACTGGCTAATTTTTCTATATTTAGTGTGAAGATGGGGGTCTCCCTCTTGCTCAGGGTGGTCTCAAACTCCTGAGCTTGATCAAGCTACCCATCTCAGCCTCCCAGAGTGCTAAGATTACAGACATGAGCCACCAAATTTGGTTGTTGATGTGCTATTTTATTCCTAAAAATAATAATCATAATTAAACATATATAAATGGCTAAGAGAGAATTAGGAGAAACCAAAAAAGGAGTTCTATTTTTCACTTTCTCTTTCATTTTGCATTTGATGGTAGGAGCATACAGTTGCTCTATATTTTCAGATTTCAGAAATGCAACTACAATCATTAAAGGAACATGAGGAAATTCTCAAGCAATGACTTAGTAGAGTCTTTAGAGGCAGGCCAACTACTTTTAGGACCTACTGTCCTATGCTATAGACTTAAACATTTCTTGTCCTTCCCTAAGTGAGTGGTAACATGTAGGGACAAATGGAAATTAAATACTCTTCCAACAATCACAACATCCCTGAGATCTTCACCTCTTACCTCGTTTTCAACCCCAAATCTCTACTTTTGCCATTTTCCCAATACATTAGTCACATGTACCTTCCCTCTCCCGACTTCCACATGTATCCTAGGGAGCCCCACACTGACCTTGACCTTCCAGAGGAGAAACAGCAGCGGAAAGCATGGACTAGCACTTCCTACTTATCTGTACTCAACACATGTATATGGGACTTCCTACCCCACCCCACAATCTGTCACACCAGGTAAGAAACTGATATATAGGCCAGACCTATGAATTTTAAGAAATAAGGATAAAATCCAAGAATGAAAGAAATGCCCAGGGCATCATCAGAAGATATCATCCTGTTTATTCTTGATTCATAAATCAATTCTCTTCCCATCAATGTTACCAAAACACTGTCTCAGATGTCTGACTCCCACTAACACGGCAGCAGACTCCTTGCTTCCCTCTCTCTACACAATGAGCAGCAGCCCCCGACTTCTGATAGGCTCTTGGGGCCATGAACCATGAAAAAGAAAACTTACCTTCTCCTTGGTTATCCTGCCTCGGCCTGTGTAATCCTTCATGAGGAAAATTAATGAGGATACATCTGATTTATCCAAATCCTCACCAATCTCTGCCATGAGCACCCTGTAAACCAGACATGTTTCTTTAGTTAATGTGGACCTGCGCCCTAATGAGAACTCCAAGAGCCTATGCCTCCCCTACACCAATAACTGGTTAAGAGATTAGTGCTTTTCTGCCAAAGAGCTGCTATAAAATTAAAAAAAAAAAGGAGTAGAAACCCTATCAGTTTTTGCCCCCATCTGAATGTATCCCTCCCCCATAAAACAGAAAGCGTAGATCAACCCGGGAGGAGATATTAAGGGAACTAAAAATGGAAACTCATCCTTTCCTCTGTTTTCAACAGATGATACCATACCTCCCTTTCCAACTAACACCTTCTAAATAAATAGATAAATAAATAAATAAATAAAACAGCTTCTGAAAACTCAAGAGAATGGAAACTTTCCTAAGGAATCCCCTAGTTCCCCTACAAGTTACAGTGAAATGAGTTAAAAACCCCAGGGACTAATCTAAAAGATAGAAATAGCATTCAAAATTGTCTTGTCTTTTCTAGTGAAAAGCTCTCTGGTGCTGATCCGGGGACCATACTTTGAGTCACAAGATGCGAAAGGCAAAAAACACCTGGGATATCCCAGCACACTTCTGCCTTTAAAGGGGATAGGTGTCTGATCATGGCGAGTCTGACCCTAAGTGTCTTTGTCTAGAAAGCTCCTCCTGACTCACTCATCTCTGCTCCAGTTGGATCTACAACCACACTTTTTTTTTTTTTTAAGGAAATACACTTTGAAGACCAACCACTGTACTTTATCAGGGTTCCTAGGAACCCTCGTGGTTTGCATTTTTACCATGCCCTGTCATCAAGGTCATTTCCCAGGTTAAATTCTCAGATTCCTGAGGATAGGAGATTCTTTTATTTATTTCACCCTAGAGCTTAACAAAACACCTGGCACATGCCAATACACATGAAAGATGATGAATAAATCTAGCACTCCCCTTCAACTGCCCAGCCTCTCTTCCCAGAAGGACGGAAGGATAATCTCCACTCACTACAGCAAAAAAACAGGAATGGAGAAAGTGCTCTAACCCTTGCAATGAAACCCGGTTAGTGCTTCCCAAAATGTCTGAAGATTACTGACATTATAACTGATGGTTGGCCAGACGGAAGATGGTCAAGAATAACAATAATCACCCCTTGCATCTGTAGAGTACTTCACAGTTTTTTGTTTGTTTTTTTAAAGACAGAGTCTCACTTTGTCACCCTCGGTAGAGTGCCATGGTGTCACACAGCTCACAGCAACCTCCAGCTCTTGGGCTTAGGCGATTCTTTTGTCTCAGCCTCCCGAGTAACTGGGACTACAGGCACCTGCCACAACGCCCAGCTATTTTTTTTTTGTTGCAGTTTGGCTGGGCCGGGTTCAAACCCACCACCCTCAGTATATGGGGCCGGTGCCCTACTCACTGAGCCACAAGCGCTGCCCATACTTCACAGGTTTTTTTTTTTTTTTTTTTTTTTGCGGTTTTTGGCCGGGGCTGGGTTTGAACCCGCCACCTCAGGCATATGAGGCCAGCGCCTCACTCCTTTGCGCCACAGGCGCTGCCCCGTACTTCACAGTTTTTAAAGTTCTTCCCATGGTAAATTATCACAATTGATGCTTACAGTAACCTTGTGAAACTGGGCATTATTATCCTTCACTATGTAAGGAGGAAAACGGAGGTCCAGCCACTATTACTGATTGGCCCAGCCTGCCTGGTTCACAATACATAGGTCTGAGGCTTGAAACCGGCCTTCCAAACCCAAGCCTCATATACTTTCCAAAGCCCATATTGCTTTCAACTCTCGTTAGTATATTTCTTGATAATAGACATCATCTCTAAATATACATCACTGGTATAAGAGAAGGCCAATGGTCTGGAGAAAAAAGAAACACCAATTTAAGGTTACAAGTTCTTTTCTTTTCCCCAGAAACTCAACCTGTCCAGTGGCTTCTGTTGCCCTTTCAACCTCTAGGTATTGTGTGAAGAAAGAACTCAAGAGCTTGTCTGAACTAAAGGGGACTCCAGTAGCTGTTCCCTCTTTGAACTAAAGGGGGCGTAGAGGTGGTTAAATGCAGAGTTTCAATTGGGCTCTCCAGATCTTCTGAGGACAGGAACCGCAGAAAGGGAACCCACCCTGATAAACTTCCTAGGCAGGGGAAGGACTGCTGGGGATTCCAAAAAGCTGATAGAGTTCTAGGAAGATTACTGTCACACTCGTTATTTCCTTTCTTGGTACCAGAAGTTGTCAAAAACCAACATCGCAGAAATGAGCCAGTGAGTGCCACTGCAGAAATCACACTGTCAGCGGCTGGCAAGAATTACTACCTCTTAGTTCCTAGCTGTCTTCATTCTCCTCTTTCTGTCCTTCCAGCAGACACATACCAGCGGACACATACACCCTTCTACTTTCACATGATCCCCATCACTTTAAGCAAGCATGTTTTAAGAATAGAAAGAGTTCAAAGGCATGAAGTGGCATTGACATCACATGGCAGCTGGATCAGTGGGGGGAGAGGAATGGGCTGCTCTGCTTGCTGCCCTCCATTCTATCCCACAGTAGAGTCTAGAGAGGAATGGGCTGCTCTGCTTGCTGCCCTCCATTCTATCCCACAGTAGAGTCTAGAGAGGAATGGGCTGCTCTGCTTGCTGCCCTCCGTTCTATCCCACAGTAGAGTCTAGAGAGAAATGGGCTGCTCTGCTTGCTGCCCTCCGTTCTATCCCACAGTAGAGTCTAGACCCCCCCCCATCCGGCCCTGAGAGGAGCTGAGGAGTTACCTATAGTCTGAGACAAGGTGAGGATGCCTGCGCAAGAGGGCCTCCACTGCCGCTCTGTCCAACTTCAAGATCCGCTTGAGCAGGTCAAAGCGCCTCACTCTGTAGAGCAGCTCGGCCAAGCCTGCATCAGACAGCTGACCTCTCTCTCTTAAAATATCCAGAAGGTCCCTGACATTCGGCGGAATCACATCAGCAGCAACATCCCGGCACAAAAAAAGAAGCATCTCCTTCTCGTCCTTGTCAAGCGCCTCTTCGACCTGATGGATAACCTCGGCAGACATCCCGCACAGTGCCATTTCGAGGGACTGCCAGTCAACAGATACCAATTTCATTTCTGAGGGCTTTCTTCATGTCTCTCAGAATCCTTTCGGACGGAGGTGTGCTGTGGTTAAAAGGTAATTGTTTTTTAAGTCCTCTTATCAAGGTAACTTATACCTAAGAGTTAAAGTACAGGCTCTCCCCTTTTGCTGGTCTTCCTAACTTGAGGGATTAAATCTTGTTAGTAAAGTAACTCCACAGAAAGAGATCCTCAGTAGACAAAGCCAAAACCCAGACTAATCCCAAAACCAAGAGAGACAGAAAAGAAAAACCTCTATGTTACAGAAAATGAAAACAGAGACAAAAGTACCAAAAAAAAAAAAAAAATCCTGTATGCTTATTTACAATTCATCAGAATGCAAAGCATGGTAAAGGGAAAATCACACAGAGGGGAGATAATGACTAAAGCACAATAAATAGCCTTAGCGGGAGAAAGAGGGAAAAGCCCAAAGACTAGAAATTAGATCAGAGACACTTGTGTCATGGGGTTAATTCCCACTGTCAGGGTTCCACTTGTGTCATAGGGGTTACCTCCCACTGTTGGTGACCTCAACCATGTGGGCTTGAACCCTCTCTGCAGTGTGCTATAAATAACGGAGAAAAGAGGTTTCTGTCCTCACGTCACCCCTTTTTTTCCAATTGTCTTCCTACTTCACAACCCCTCACGCACACATGTAGGCAGAAGCCTCTACTGCCACCCGCCAAGAGCCCCAGCCACAACTTCCTTGTGAATGCTCACAGGACCTGCCACCACCTGAACAAAGGCTTTGTCAAGCTATGACCAGGTCTTCAGACTCCAAGCCAGGGGAAGAAAATATGTTGAGTTCCAATGGAAGTTGGAACAAAGGCTTTGTCAAGCTATGACCAGGTCTTCAGACTCTGAGCCAGGGGAAGCACCGGGGGCCCTCTGACTCTCAGTACACTGTCACTCAGCAGTTGCCCTCAGCATTCCTGATGGTCTCAGTGGAAGGAAGGGGAACAGAAGATGGGGGGGGTCTCAGTCCTAGGGTGGGGCTTGGGTGGGAGGGGTGAGGAGCTCAAGCCATGGGTGTGTTCTTAACTTCTTCCATTGGAACTCAAACATATTTTCTTTCAAAATTTCAAAGTGGCAATTACTGTATATTCACAAGTTTTATTTTTGTTTTTATTTTTGTCTGAGAGACAGTCTCAAGATGTCACCCTGGGTAGAGTGCTATGGCATTATAGGTCACACCAACCTCCAACTCTTGGGCTCAAGCAATCCTCTTGCCTCAGTTTTTCTATTTTTAGTAGAGATGGGGGTCTCAATTTTTGCTCAGGCTGGTCTCGAACTTGTGACCCACCTGGGCCTCCCAGAGTGCTGGATTACAGGCATGAGTTACCCTGTCCAGCTACTTGTAAGTTTTATAGCTATTAATTTATGTTTAATCACTTCTTAACACCTTCTCTGTTCCTACAAACATTTCAGGTTAAAATCTAATCTTATCAAAAAATAATTGGAAACACACGCCAACTCTAAGTTATTAACAGTTGCTTTGTGTGTGTGTGTGTGTATATATATATGTGTATATATACATATATGTGTATATGTGTATGTGTATATGTACATATATATACAAGTATATTTAAATGTAGGTCACTATGAAAGTATTGAGACATACTGTGTTATGGTCTATTATTTCACTTCCAAGAAACACAGTCAATAGCATCCTTATTCACCTATGCAGTTTCCACTTGCTTGGCTCATTGTTGCCGGGAAAGGGTCATTTGTTTCTGTCCATGTAGACTTTATATTTCTTGATTTTTGTGTATCTCAAAACTTTTGTAATGACCCACATATATTTTCTAGCTATTTAGTGAAAGGAGCACTGAATCTATTTTACATACTTATACAATATCAATCTGCAAATGATTTGAGGCATTTTACAATTAAATGCCTAAGTAGAAAAAATTTATATGAGAACAAGGGGAAAAATTAGATTCAAAATTTGAAATGGGATAGAAAGATAGAGAATACAATGCAAAAATGCAGGCCTAAATTTGTCCCTGATCTTCCTGGCAGTGAAAGCAAAAACGGATACATGGGAGGGTGAATAGTTCTTACTGCCAAAGCAAAGACAAACAAAACAGATTCTTATAGGGGACACAGTTTCATGGCGTTCCAGTGTTCCCAGTCACAGGAACTATCAATGAGTTCTTTAGTGCCTCAAAGTACTCAGGTTCCATTTAAAGTAATTAAATATCTTTTTTTTTTTTTTTGAGACAGAGTCTCACTATGTCACCCTCAGTAGAGGGCCATAGCGTCACAGCTCACAGCAACCTCATACTCTTGGGCTCAAGCGATTCTCTTGCCTCAGCCTCCCAAGTAGCTGGGACTACAGGCGCCCACCACTACACCCAGCCATTTATTGTTGTTGTTGTTGTTGTTGTTGCTGGGACTACAGGCACCCACCACAATGCCCGGCTATTTGTTGTTGTTGTTGCTGTCATTGTTGTTTAGCAGGCCCGGGCTGGATTGGAACCCACCACCCCCGGGTGTATATGAGCGCCCTAACCACTGAGCATGGGTGCTGAGTCAAAATTACTAAGAGCTGGCAAATTTTTTTGTTTTTGTTTTTCGTTTAGCAGATCTGGCTGAGTTTGAACCTGCCATCCCCAGTGCATGGGGCCAGTGCTCTAACCATTTAGCAACAGGCACCCAGCCTAATTATCTTAGTAAAGAAAAAAATTACATTTATTATTAAATGTAATAATATTACATTTATATGAAATTTTATTTTGTATTAAAAATTTTTAAGGCTCGGCACCTGTGGCTCAACGGGCTAAGGCACCAGCCATGTACATACACCTGAGCTGGCGGTTCGAATCCAGCCTCGGCCTGCTAAACAACAATGACGGCTGCAACCAAAAAATGGCCTGGTGTTGTGGTGGGTGCCTGTAGTCCCAGCTACTTGGGAGGCGGAGGCAAGAGACTCGCTTGAGCCCAGGAATTGGAGGTTGCTGTGAGCTGTGATGCCACAGCACTCTATCCAGGGTGACAGCTTGAGGCTTTGTCTCAAAAAAATAAAAAATAAAAAAAATTTTAAGTTTTTTTTTTTTTTTAGACAGAGTCTTACTATGTTGCCCTTGGTAGAGTACCATGGCATCACAGCTCACAGCAACCTCAAACTCTTGGGCTTAAGTGATTCTCTTGCCTCAGCCTCCATAGTAGTTGGGACTACAGCCACCCACCACAACGCCTGGCTATTTTTTTGGGGCGGGGGGCCGGGGCTGGGTTTGAATCTGCCACCTCCAGCATGTGGGGCCGGCACCCTACACCTTTGAGCCACAGGTGCTGCCCCGGCTATTTTTGTTATAATTGTCATTGTTGTTTAGCAGGCCCAGGCTGGGTTCCAACCTGCCAGCCATGGTGTATGTGGCCGGTGCCCTAGCTGCTGAGCTACAGGAGCCAAGCCAAGTATTTTATTTTAAAATAGATCATTCATACCTTTCACATTAGCCTTCCCAAAACCAATATAAATTGGTGAACTCTTACTAAAAACATTAATAGATGTTTTCCCTAATGTATACTTACTAATAAGTATTGGTGTGGCCATGCCAATCCCTGCCCATTCATCCAAACTTGACTTAAATATGATTTGTGAATAACTAGAGCAGTGGTTCTCAACCTGTGGGTTGCGACCCACAGGAATTGTATTAAAGGGCCGTGGCATTAGGAAGGTTGAGAACCACTGAAAATAAAATTTCCTCAAATGATTACCTAATGGAAATGGAAAAATTGGTACTCAGATTACTTTAATATTTTTAATCTGAAAAATAAATACTAATTTTCTGTCTTGGAAAGCCAAAATCTATACTCTACTCACATGTTAATAGTGCTTTATTCTAACCACCAGTTTCCGTGAAAATAAGTAAACACAAAAATAAAATTATTACACACAAGAGTAAGAAAAAGATACTATACAAATTCACCAGACATATTTGGAAAAGAACCAAACAGAACTATTAGAAATGAAATGTTGAATTCCCCATTTTTTAAAAACACTCATCTAACTTTTGTCATTTGTAATTATCCACAATATGACAATACCACCAAGAGTTAACAAAATTATATAATCGTTCTAAAAAACATTATCTGCTCAGTTCATTCCCTCCAACTGTTAGGCCCATAATTGCTTTCTGCCAGTCACGCACGCTCAGCGAGCACACTGGCATGCCGTCTTCCCTCTATGCCAACAGGGTATCATTTGGCAGCAAAACCCAAATTACTCAGTGTAGCATCTGGCATTCTGAAAGAAAATATCAAAAGGAAATGACAGATCGCTGTGCAGAGCCAGGGCCACTCCATGCAGGCGTGACGCTGGAGTGGTGTTGGGGGCAGTTAATTGTGGGTACAGGCAATGGGCACTTGAGAAAGGACAGAATACAAGGTTGAAGTCCAAACAATCACCACCTTGCTGGGATTTCTTTTCAGCCCAAGCCAAGAAATTGAAATAAAAATTACTCTCAGACTAGGGAAGCTGATGAGGTCTTCATAGACCAGTGGTTCTCAACCTTCCTAATGCAGCAGCCCTTTAATACAGTTCCTGTGGGGCTCGGCACCTGTGGCTCAACGGGCTAAGGCGCCAGCCATGTACACCTGAGCTGGCGGGTTCAAATCCAGCCTCGGCCCGCCAAACAACAACGACGGCTGCAACCAAAAAATGGCCGGGCGTTGTGGCAGGTGCCTGTAGTCCCAGCTACTTGGGAGGCCGAGGCAAGAGACTCGCTTGAGCCCAGGCAAAAGACTCGCTTGAGCCCAGGAGTTGGAGGTTGCTGTGAGCTGTGATGCCACAGCACTCTACCCAGGGTGACAGCTTGAGGCTCTGTCTCAAAAAAAAAAATGCAGTTCCTGTGGGTTGCAACCCACAGGTTGAGAACTACTATCATAGACTAACTTAAAAACCACCCAGTAAGACCACCTTTCACCACCCTGAGCATATGAGACTCCAGGGAATAATTTGTGCTGGAGGTAAACTCAGGCTTAAAAACTACTATGTGTAAAAATAAAAATCACCATGACAGTAGACAAAACAAGTAGAATTCCCATCCTAGGAACTTACATCTGGAAGAGTTAAAATAAGTATCTTAAAATTACTTTATGGAGATAAGAGAATTTTCTGCAGTATGATAGGCTACTGGTACTTGGTACTTAATCAAAGATTTTTTTTTTTTTGAGACAGAGTCTCATTTTGTTACCCTTGGTAGAGTGCGGTGGTTTCATAGCTCACAGCACCTTAAACTCTTGAGCTCAAGCAATCCTCTTGTCTTGCCTCCTGAGTAGCTAGGACAACAAGTGCCCACCACAACACCTGACTATTTTTAAAGATGTGGTCTCACACTTGCTCAAGCTGGCCTAGCTCCTGAACTTAAGCAATCCACCCACCTCAGCATCCCAGAGTGCTCGGGTTAGGGCAAGAGCCAACTCACTGGCCAATCAGGGATGATTTTACCCCTCAATGGACATCTGACAATGTCTGGAGACATTGTGGGTCATCATAACCAGGTGGTGCTATTGGAATCTAGTGGATAAAGACAAGGGATGCGGCTAAACATTCAACAGGCACATCCTCCCAAAACAAAGAGTTTTCTAGCCCAAAGGGCCACAGTGCTGAGACTGAGAAAACTTGTACTAGATAATCTGAGAAAACTGGCTTCAACGTATCTGGAGAAGTTGAATAGAACAAAAAACACAGCTGAGATGTAAGAAAGTAAGTAAAACTGTAGGGGATCAAAAAGAAAAAGAGAGCTAAAAACCACAACGGTAGATGTTTAAGATTTACTGTATACAACAGCATTATAACAGGCAACATGCAGGAATAATTCTAATAAGATATGCAAGACCTAAATGGAAAAAAACTATAAATTATTGGAAAAAACATTAATAAAGACAATGTAGCTCTCTAAATAGAAAGCTATATTTTCTTCATGAATGAGAAGATTTGATATAATAAAGATGTAAGTTCTCTAAAATCATGATTTATACCACAGCACTCTACTGCTGGCGATAAAGTAAGACTCTGTCTCTACAAAAAAGCTAATAAATAAATAATAAAATGATGATGTATAGATTAAAAGCCAGGGATTTACCTTACCAGATAGTGATTTATAAAGAGTTAAATAGTAATGGCTCAGCATCTATCCTCAGTCGTCAGGGTGCCGGCCATTACACCCAAACAGGCGGGTTTGAACCCAGCCTGGGCCTGCTAGACAATAAAGACAACTGCAACAAAAAAATAGCTGGGTGTGGTGGCAGGCGCCTGTAGTCCCAGCTACTTGGGAGGCTGAAGCAAGAGAATCACTTAAGCCAAAGAGTTTGAGGTTGCTGTGAGCGCTCAAGCCACGGCACTCTACCCTGGGTGAGAGCTTGAGACTCTGTCTCAAAAAAATAAATAAATAAATGGTGCTGAGACAGCTGGTTAGCTATGCATACATGAGTAAACTAGATCCTTTCCTCAAACCAAATACAAACCAATTCCACACGTATTAAAGTCCTAGACATAAAATTTTAAAAGAAAAATCTATAAGAATATTATTATACCTCCAGTTACAAATACTTAAGACATAAAAAGCATTCTCTGTGGGATGAAAGGAATGTGACTAGATAAGAACACAAAGGGAAGGCCAGGCCGTGGTGGCTCACGCCTGTAATCCCAGCACTTAGAAGGCCGAAGCGAGTGGACTGCCTGAGCTCAGGAGTTCGAGACCAGGCTGAGCCAGAGCGACACCTCATCTCTAAAAACAGCTGGACGTTGTGGCGGGCGCCTGTCATCCAGCTACTTGGGAGGCTGAGGCAAGAGAATCACTTAAGCCCAGGAATTGGAGGTTGCTGTGAGCTGTGTGACGCCACGGCATTCTACCGAAGGCAATAAAGTGAGACTGTCTCAAAAAAAAAAAAAAAGAACAGAGGGAAATGACTAAATTTGTAGTATTTTACTTCATAAGCTGGGTGACAGGTATACAGATACTAAAACAGATGTAGAATAGCAGTCTCTGACCACAGTATGATAAAATTAGGAAACAAAAATAGCCGAAAAGAAACCTTACAGGTTTGGAAGGAACTGAAAAACTAGCTTCAGGCTCTTCTGCACTCAGCTTCTATTCTACTATACAAAACACACATACCAAAGGAAAAAAACAGCTCATGCCATAGTGAGCTACCTCACAGCATTTAAAATGCTTTTACAACTTCCTTGGTGTATTATGTATATAAACAAACCTTAGAACAAGAAAGCCTAAAGCCTTCGCAAAGTTATCTTTAAAAAGAATAGGTCAGATTTTATTTAACATGGTTCAAAGATAGGTTTGGGAGCAAGGCTGGCTGCAGAATGAGTTCTTTCTTTCTGTAAAAAGACCTGTGTCCTTCAGTTACCAACCCCATCCAGCCTGAGCTGACTCAGCACTCCATGCACCTCTTCTCAAGAGTTACTTACCTTCACCTTTCTCAGGTGCAAAGAGGCTATCCAAGCCCAATTCTTTTTCTTCCCTGCTTTCAAATACCCACTCCTCCTGATAGATCAGTAATAATCCTCGAGTTTCATTTCACCTCCTACTATTTTTTTTTTTTTTTGAGAGAGAGTCTCACTGTGTCGCTCTCAGTAGAGTGCTGTAGCGTCACAGGTCACAGCAACCTCAAATTCTTGGGCCTAAGTGATTCTCTTGCATCAGCCTCCCAAGTAGCTGGGACTACAATACCTGGCCATTTTTTGGTTGCAGTTGTTATTGTTGTTTAGCTGGCCCTGGCTAGGTTCAAACCCTCTAGTCTCGGTTCATGTGGCCAGTGCCATAACCACTGTGCTATGGGCAGTGAGCCACCTCCTACTACTTTAAACCTATTGCCTTACCTAGCCAGACAAAATTAGCATCTGTGTATGTTTCTAGAATTTTAAAGGAATTCCCCATTTCTTAAATCCATTCAGAGGCATATTATAATTTAGTGGCTGTGTCTCCCCCTCTTTTCCACACCCACATAAAATCCCCACCTTGGTACAAACTGTTCCTGATCTTCATAAACAGAAACTAAAACCTAAGACCAAATTCAGTTCCACTTCTGGTAAAAGTCATGAGACCACTCATCAATGGTGAGTCACAGAGTAAATTTCCACAATACTGGCTAATAGAAGGAGATCAGGTTCTGGAGAGAGAACTCCAGGCATTTTCAGTAGAAATAGCCTCAATACTGGGGCCTGCAAAACTACTGGAAGGAGTAGAGGAAAGGCTCTAGGCTGGCCTTCTAGCAAAGATCCCCGGGGGCTACCGGAATGACCCTGACTCAGTCAGGGCAGAGGGGAATCAGGAGGTAGCCAGAGAGGAAACTGAGCTCAAAGACCCCCTGCCATAGCAGAGACACAGCCATAGGGGTGGACCCACCCCATCACACCTGCTTCCAAATCCCCACATCAACACCACCCTGCTAGCTGCAGAGAAACAAAGAAAAGCAGCAAAGTCCTGGCCTCTGCGCACTTCTGTTCACAAATCTTGCCTGAACGTACCTAACTGGCAGAACTTCATTCGCAGGCTAGGGAGGGGTGCCCATAGCTCAGTGGTTAGGATGCCGACGACACGCACCAGGGCTGGTGGATTCGAACCCGGCCCAGGCCTGCTAAACAACAACAACAAAAATAGGCGGGGGTTGTGGCGGGCACCTGTAGTCCCAGCTAGTAAAGAGACTGAGGCAAGAGAATCGCTTGAGCCCAAGAGTTTGAGGTTGTTGTGAACTGTGACGCTAAGGAGGGCAACAAAGTGAGACTCTTCTGTCTCAATTAAAAAAAAAAAAAAAAAAAGAGGCTAGGGAATGCAGCCTGTAGCCTTCTACCTCCAGCAGAGGTGAAAATGGATCCTGAGCACCAGCTGACCCAGGCCACCACAGGATATTCCATGAGGTCATTTATTTCTTCTCTGTGATTAAATCCTCTGCACAGACCTAGTGCCTGACTCAGAGTTAGCAAATATGTGTTGAATAAACAAACACAAGATGTTGTAGGGTAATGGCCTCCCATCTTTCCTCTCCAGACAGGACCTGGGACCTGAAACACACAACACCCTCTGTCTGACCAGCATCCCTCAGTTCTCCCACCCGTTTTGCCTCCTGACTACCAGGCCTGCAACACCTTGGCTGACCAACTGGTCCTGCTTTGCCCAAGACTTGCAGTTTTAGCAGTAAAAGTCCTGAGTCCCAGGAAATCCCTAGCACCCCAGCCTCAGACAGAGAGCCTCCTCCACTCCTCCACCTATAGTAGTAAGCAGTTCTGAAGGTGGAGGAAAGGATCACACAACACTCAAACTGACACCACTACCTCCCTGTGTGGTTTCCAACCTCCCTTGGGTTTTGTCTGCTTAGCAGTTTCACTTACGGGACCCTGGTCAGCTCCTTTTCTACCCAAGCCCAGCCCCCTTCATTGCTTTCTTCCATCCTCACGCTGTCCACTGGTGCCATTTATCAGTGTGAGCACCGGACATCTTCCACCTGTTCACTGCCCCAGCCAGCACCTCTTGCCCTCGGCCTGCCCAGAGCCAGCCGTGTGCCCTCCTATCCCCACAGAGCCCTTGCTCTTTTGTCAACCCCTCTCCACTCTAGGGACTGCTCTCTTCAGCTCATCTCCTCCACCTAAAAGGATGTATAAAACCAAAAACCCAGCTGGGCGTTGTGGCGGGCGCCTGTAGTCCCAGCTACTTGGGAGGCGGAGGCAAGAGACTCGCTTGAGCCCAGGAATTAGAGGTTGCTGTGAGCTGTGATGCTACAGCACTCTATCCAGGGTGACAGCTTGAGGCTCTGTCTCAAAAAAAAAAACCAAAAACCCCCTTATCCATGAGGTCACTTGGACCAGCCATCCTTTCACACAAAGCTGGGATTTGTGAAGGAAGAGTCTGCCCTTAGTGCTTCAATTTCAACTTCAATTGACTCCTCAACAGGCCTGCACTCCCCACATCGTCCTTTACTCGGTGACGGTGCTGAGCCAGACTGGATCTGAGGCGAAGGAAGCATCAGCAATACTGATGCTGTCTTTAAAATTTTAATATTCTGTTCATCACAGATTTTTGCAATTTGTGTCAATTTTTTAAAATACTTCATTGAGATATTTATTTATCTTGATTACTGAGTTTGTGAGCATCCCCTTAAATGTTGTGCTGGGAGTGCCTCACTCCCCTCACTCTAGTGACACTCGAGTGACTCACTCATCCTAGCCCTGATGACACTGCTCTTGAGACCTCAGTTGACTTCCTAGCTGCCACATCCAAGGGTACTCAGAAGTCCTCTTTCATCTGAACCATCTGTCCCTTCCATGCTAGTGTTCCTTAGCATCCATCTCTCACCTGGACTCAACCCCCTGGCCTTTCTCTTCCCCTGCCTCTGACCTTACCTTCTCCAAACCTATTTCCTATCATAATAAATTTTCTGAAGTTCATGCTTGAACCAAGTCACTTTTCTTTTTTTTTTTTTATTTCTTTTTTTCTTTTTTTATTGTTGGGGATTCATTGAGGGTACAAGAAACCAGGTTATACTAATTGCATTTGTTAGGTAAAGTCCCTCTTCACCAAGTCACTTTTCTAATTCAAACCATTCAGTGGTTCCTCATCGCCCATTGCAGGTTCTACCTTTCTTTGCATTCAAGGCTCCTCACAGCCCAGTGCCTGCCCTTATTTCCCATCAATCCATATCTGATACATTCAGCTTCAACCAAATCTCAACAAAGAGTTTTTTCCCATGCCTTGTGCCTGTGCCTGGATTTCACTCTTCTACTTACCTTCCCAGCAAAACCCTTGTCAGCTTACAGGACCAATTGAAGCATCTCCTGCTTTTTTTTTCCTGGAAGATCCCACATAGATCTGGTCAGTAACTCCTTCATACCATCGTGATACTACTACAAACTTCTATTATAGCACTTAACACACCTCCCTAGTACCTGGCATTTGCCCTAATAAGTGACAGTAAAATGTGGTTAAAGAAGCCTTCTTAACCTTTCTCATAAGACATCAATGTTGCCTCCAAACTATGTAGTATCCAAAGCCCAAGTTTCCTGTAATCAGTAGCATAGCAACCAGCATGACTAGTTATGCTCTCAGAACACATACTTAACATTCCATTCTTTGTACTACTTCCCTAACGTAAGGTCATGATGTGGCATGAAAGCCAGGTCATATACCAGAAGCCACAGTGTGAAAGTAAATGTGATTTCTCAGCTACTCCACAAAACTGGACAGAGATGGAGAGAAGCCTATCTTGCCAGCTGCAGAAAGTAGCATGTGAACCTGGAACTCTCAGGTGTCTGAGAAAGCCAAGTAGAGATATGAATATGAAGTACCTGAAAATGTCACCCAGAAATTTCTAAAAGGATAAAGATGTTGCACAATTCTGGGTAAAATAGAATGTGGTGGTAGAGCATGGGGACTCAGGCCTATAATCCCAGCACTGTAGGAGGCCAGGGCAGGTGGATTGCCTGAGCAAAGTGAGACCCCGTCTCTATGAAAAACAGAAAAACTTGTTAGGCATTGTGGTGGATTACAGCCTTCAAAATATTTAAAATGAAGATGTATAATAATAAATTACCATGTGGCTGCAGATGAACCGGGGAGGTCAGTGGAGATAATGTTAGATTGGGGCTTGTGGGAGCTTCCCTGACAATCACAAACAGTCTGTTCTGTTTTAATCCATTTTGTGCTGCTATAACAAAACACCACAGACTATGTAATTTATAAAGAAATGTACTTCTCACAGTTTTGGAGGCTAAAAAGTCATCTCCTCCTGCTTTGTAGCACCGTTTGGACTCCCTTCTGGCATTTATCTTATTCTTGTATGTATCAACTATATGTATGATAGTATCCAACTATCATAGAGGTCTGTGAAGACACACGCTCTTACTCATCTTCATTAGGCTGTGGTAGGATCTGGTCAGACCTGCCAAGCTCAGTCCTGTTGGGTCTTGCACATTTGCAGCAGGTAAGCACATAATAACCACTTATCCTTCTGTAACTTACAATGAAGCAAGATGGTGCTGGTGCTTTAGTAAGATATCATACTTAGAACCTTGCTGTTCCTGGACCCAGAGACAGAGCTTGTGAAATAAGCTTTTTGCAGAGATAGCGAAGGTGTTGTTTTGGGATGACTTACAATATGATTGTAAGAAGCTGGGCAAGCCCCCATGCAAAACTTCGTGGGAGCTGGCAGGACCTCACCTTGAAGAGGTAGAATACAACATCTCCAGCCAAATATCCCCTGGCCCTAGCTAAAAGTACAAGCCCCAGTACCTTTTGCTAAAAATATATCCTTAGCACTTACCACAATAAACTAATTTCTCAACCTCTTTAAGATTTGTCATAGTACTCATTTTTGCCAGACCTCCAACCCACTCCTCTGTGCATAGTACACATACAGATCTCCTAAGGTGGACTCAAACATGTAATGTCCTCAAAATTACTAATATCTTGTATAGAATCATCTTCCGTGAGTTGTTAATGTATTCATTCCCCCTACTGAGGAAAAACCACAAGACAATGCAAGGCATTTGCTGCATTCATTAATTTATTACCAGACTTCAATTTAATTGGAAGAAAAATAAGCAACAGGGGGGCAGCGCCTGTGGCTCAGTGGGTAGGGCGCTGGTCCCATATATCAAAGGTGGCGGGTTCAAACCCAGCCCGGGCCAAATTGCAACAAAAAAATAGCCAGACCGTTGTGGTGGGCACCTGTAGTCCCAGCTACTCAGGAGGCTGAGGCAAGAGAATCGCCTAAACCCAGGAGTTGGAGGTTGCTGTGAGCTGTGACGTCACTGCACTCTACAGAAGGGGATAAAGTGAGACTCTGTCTCAAAAAAAAAAAAAAAGAAAGAAAAAGAGAAAGAAAAATTAGCAACAGGTCAAACTGCCTGAGTTTAAGCAACATTTCAAATTTTACTGCTTCAGCAAAGCTTGAGTTCAGAGACCAGATCCCAATCCCAAGGAATATGAAGAAAGGCTGTGGCTCAGCCTCACTTCTTTTTAGGTATGCAAACACCTTAAAGGTATCTAATATCATTTTTAGAGGAATTAGATGTACATCCTCATGCCAGAGCAGTTAGGAAGGTATGCATTCCTTATCAAGGTCTTTATCAAAGGAATAAAAAATGGCTCAAGAAACCATCCTACCTGTCCAAGAGACTAGCATAATATCAAGTATGCCACACTAAAATAAAATACTCAGCAGACATTCTCTAAAGCTCATATAGACAAGATTAGCTTGAAATTTTAATTCAAAAAAATTAAATATGGTGGATATATCTGCTCAGTTTATACAATGGATTATCCATTGTAACTAAGGAGCCAAGGAGACATCTCTGTTCAAAAATCCCTTTTATAGGGCGGCGCCTGTGGCTCAAAGGAGTAGGGCACTGGCCCCATATGCCGGAGGTGGTGGGTTCAAACCCAGCCCCGGCCAAAAACTGCACACACACACACAAATCCCTTTTATATAGCATTCTTTTTTCTAATTATAAAAAGCACTACCTGCTTGCTATAGGAAAATCCAGAAAATGGCAAAAAGTAGAGAAAAAAATAAAAATTCTGCATTTGCTTCAGCCTTATCATCATCCCTGGTATTTTTTACCTGTTCTTAGGTTTCTGACCACTTGCCTGATTCCTTGACATACGTGGTGATTACCTCCATAAAAGGGATAGAGTCATTCTACACTTAGGCTGAATGTCAGCCTTTTTGAAAGATAAGGCAGATAACTGATGCTCTGGGGGGTACAGCTTTTTTCTCTAAATAATTTCCCTGAGCCACCATACATTTTACAGTATTAATAGCCCAGCCAGTATACTTGGAGCACAGCCTTATTTATTTGCCAGATTAAAATAACTCAGACCTGGGTTACAGTAGAACACAAGTCAAGTATAACTTTTGAACTCTGGGGTTTCAATAGTATGGCCAAGGTTTTGAGTGTAACTTTTGCTGCTGCTTCTATCTTTCCAACAGAAAGGAGCTCCATAGAAAAGGGAGATCTTGAGTGACACCTGTGGCTCAGTGAGTAGGGTGCCGGACCCATACACCAAGGGTGGCAGGTTCGAACCCAGACCCGGCCAAACTGCAACAACAAAAAAATAGCCGGGCATTGTGGCACGCGCCTATACTCCCAATTACTCGGGAGGCTGAGACAAGAAAATCGCCTAAGCCCAGGAGCTGGAGGTTGCTGTCAGTTGTGAAGCCATGGCACTCTACCAAGGGCAACAAAGTGAGACTCTGTCTCTAAAAAAAAAAAAAAAAGAAAGAAAGAAAGAACAGGGAGATCTTCGATGTGCTCTCATTCCATAGCACCAGCAGATACTTAGTAAACACTAAAGCAATTAATTTTTTTTCATTCAACTCTGAATCAAGTTTCAGTCATCATTTCAGGCAGTTTGTTCACTTTCCAGATCGTTAATAAGCAAGAAATGTGTCCGTGCCTACTCTGTAAAACAAAGCTGCAAGTAAAAAACAAAAATAAAAAGCCAGATATATAAGCCAAAAGGAAGATCCAAAGGAAGGTCAAGGAAAAAACATTTAAGAATTTCACAAGGCTTGGCGCCTGTGGCTCAATGGGCTAAGGTGCCAGCCACGTACACCTGAGCTGGCTGGTTCGAATCCAGCCTGGGCCCGCCAAACAACAACGCTGCAACCAAAAAATGGCCAGGTGTTGTGGCCGGCGCCTGTAGTCCCAGCTACTCGGGAGGCAGAGGCAGGAGACTCGCCTGAGCCCAGGAATTAGAGGTTGCTGTGAGCTGTGATGCCACAGCTCAATCCAGGGTGACAGCTTGAGGTTGTCTCAAAAAAAAAGAAAAAGAATTTCACAAGTTGGCTGGGTGCTTTAGTAGACAAGGAAGCTTTTGGTTCCCGTTTGTAAATTCAGAAGACTGAAGGAAGTCACTACCGTGTGAAACATTTTAAATCTTGGAGCAAGTAGCTATGAGAGGATTTTTCAATGATTTTGAAAAACTGAGGTATATGTGATATGGACTCATTTCTCAATTGAAGAGTTAGTTCACTGCAGAAAACACAAATCCTCTTGAATATGCAAAGAAAAGTGGTTGGTGGATCTTATTTCTATTATAATAAGTACTGAGTTACCAAAGATGACAACTCAGTATACAGCAAAGAAGTTACTTGTTTATTTTATTCGAAAACTTAAATGGGCTAATAAAGACAAAATGGGGCACCTATATCTCAGGGGTTAGAGCGCCAGCCAGGTGTACCAGAGGTGGTGGATTCAAACCCGGCCTGGGCCTGTTTAACAACAACAACAACAAAAAAGACAAATGGGTTAGAAGTGGAGATCATCAAAGGAATGAATGTATAAACACAAAGCTGGGAGAGGTGGCATCATCTTATAGTACCAGCGACTCAGGAGACTGAGGTGGGAGAATAGCTTAAGCCCAGGAATTTGAGACCAGCCTAGGCAACAGAGTAAGAACCCCACCTTCAAACAAACAAACAAAAAAACCTGGGCTTCCTTCTCCGTGGACCTCGTCTAGACTGCCTTGACTCTAAGTTTGCTGGGTGTCCAGGAATGAAGTTTAGATCATTCCTGTGTCCTCAGGAACCAAAACTCAGGGCTCAATAAATGTTGGAAGGATTATACTGAATTAAAGGCAAGAAGACATCTGAGTCCACAAACTCGAGTTTAATTAGCCCTTGGGACTCTAACAAGGAAGAAATAACCAGACTTAAAGGGCGCTCCCATCTCCAAACGGAGTCCATTCCACGGCTGAGCCACAAGCCTGTGTTGAGAGTCCCCAAAGGCTTCCAGGAAGAAGCCAAAAGCCGAAAACGAAGAGACTCAGTCCTTTTCTGCGGGGATAAGTGTATAGTGCCCCGATGTCCCCAAAGCCCAGACGATACCATCCCGGGGGTGGGGAGCGGGAGAAGCAGAATGGGCAAAGTTCTCGGTGTACTCACGCGCTGGTTGCCGCCGGCTCTTCCCTAGCCCGAAACGTTCAGACCTGCCACCGCGGAAAATTGGAAGTGGAAATTCTTCCGACAGTATGAGGAACTAGGGGTCAGCGTCACATGCATGAAAACCTGCCCTCCACGGCCAGTGTCCGGGAACCTCTGACTGCAGAGGCCCTTAGCGCCTCTTCCACGCTGTCCACCGTGTGACAGCGCCGCCCACGACATCCTCCCAGTGCGTATTAACTCACATATGGCTAAGCGCTTGTCACTATAGGTGACAAAATCCCCCTTGTGTGACCAAAAGGCACCCACAGCGCTGACAAAAGTTAACGTGTGCGTGCTGCCGCAGCGCCCAACCACCTCCTGGGAGCGGCACTAAGACCCCGGGGATCCCCGGGGCCAGACTATGTTTCTTGCTGCGTCCTTGAGGCTGCTAGACAGACTAGTAAAACTGGCCCATGACTTCCCCTACTCCGAGTCGCGCTAGAGTCCAGCAGAAAACACCTGGCGCCCTGGGAGACCAAGGTGGATTCACCTTGGAAATAGGTTTAAGGGAGCAAGTAACACAAAGTTAAAGAAAGTGCAATTATCATTTACAAATAAATGTAAGACATGAGGTCGCCAGGAAAAGACATTTTTAACTAGGTCTTGCGACCCAAAATCTAAGTAAAACACTGTTTCAAAAAAAAAGAAAAGAAAAATTATGTACAGTTCAAAGTTTCCTTTCAACTCTTTTTTTTTTTCCTCAAGCTTTTTGGGTTTTTTTGTTTGTTTGTTTGTTTTTTGAGACAAGAGTCTCATTCTGTTCCCCCAGGATATGGTGCCATGGTGTCAGCCCAGCTCACAGAAAACTCTAAAACTCCTAGGTCCCCAGTGAGCTGGAGTCAGCCAATTGAGTAGCTAGGACGGACAAGGCTTGGCTAATTTTTCTATTTTCAGTTGAGAAGTGTCTTGCTCTTGCTCAAGATAGTCTCCAAATCCTGAATTCAACAGATCCACCAGCCTCAGCCTCCTAGAGTGCTAGGATTACAGGCGTGAGCCACTTGGCCCAGCCTGATCCAAGTTCTTTGTTCAATGAAACTCTTTTGTAAGATTATCTAGAGAAACCACCCAAAGGAAAAATACCTAAAGTTCTGTTTCTCTTATCTGAAATCTTTCCTCTAAAGCAGGGCAGAGCCCAGTTTTAGTTCTAGATTATCAGTTTATACAAGTCCAAATGCTTTTACATACACTATCCCCCACTGGCTTCACCCTTTGTTGCCTGAGAACAAATTTCAAAGTCAGCCAATTAAAATCTTTAAAAGAGCATGGTGCCCTCTAACTTACTTCCTGCTCCCTTGGGCCAAAAACTTCCCCTCAGTTTCAATGGCCTTTGTTCTACTGCATTCCACTGTGAATAATACTAAAAACATCAGCCCTTCCTTCCAAATCAGGAAGGATACACTCCACCAAGAATATTCCACTGTCTTTCTCAAGGGAAGGAAAAGAAAACAGATTCGTTTCAAGGTTTAAAAAACTTGAGTCAACCATTTCCAACTTTTCCAAGGTGGGCTATCCTTGTGTTAGTGCAAATTCCCTCTCTCCTAGGAAAAAAAGGACAAAAGGGGTGCTCTGCCTTGGGGTTGCCTGGAGCAACTGCCCCACCAGGAAGGAAAGACCTGGGCGGGCTCCATCTTAGTGGGGCCTTGAAGAAATCCTATCCTCCACAACTAGCTGCCACCTGGGGGAAGGAGGAAGCCCCCAGGCCAGGCAGCCAGAGCATAATAGAATTTGGAAAGTGACTTAATTATCGCCTCTTAACTGCCCATCAAAGTGGTTCTGATAAGGTCTGAACAAGGAGGAGGGCCCCAACCAGGCTGTACCACAGCTTTTAGTCACAATGGGATTTCCCTCTGGTCTGTGATCAGTGTATCGTACTTGTAAACCTATCTTTATCTTCCTCAATAAAGTTAGTTTCACCCTTGCCTTGCTTTTGGTGGGGTCTGCTCACTCTTTGGTCAGGAGCACACCAGGAAGGGAGTATCAGACAACTGCTTGACCGCGACACTTGGAATTTGCCGAAATATATACACATTCAACTGCTTTGGGAAATAACTCTGCCTTACTTCCATCACCAGGATATTGCGAAAGAGTAAAAACTCCGGTCTGGCCAGTTGTTCCAGCCGAGTCTAGGCCAGGGCGCTGAACACTCCACCCAGAAAGTCTTATCGTCCATTAACTTATCAAAAGGAGAATTACCCAATCTTTTCAACAGGCCCAGGAATTGAGCAACTCTCAACGTCTTTAGAAACGTTTATACGACATAAGGGACTCTACACCAAAGCTCACAGCAAGTTTCTCTGCCAGGGGCTGCACAGTGGCCAGTGTTAACCAAGGGTTACTTCCCCGTCGATCCAGTATGTGGGGCCACTCAGGACCCCAGCAGCCTAGGACCCCCAAACCAGGAATCCAAAAGGGAGAGCGGGCAGAATGGGGTGAGGAGATGAGAACTGGGGAGGAAGTGGAGGACTGGGATTCCAGCCAATGCTAGCGGGGTAAACTGGAAATTAACAGAACTCCGGAACTGGATCACCTGAGAGCAGGCCCACCCCTCCCAGGCCCCTGCCCCGCACCCCCGCCCGGGGCTAGTTCTCGGACGCGCAGGTCTTTGATGGGCCTGCGGCGACACTGACGCGAAAACTCCGCGTCGGGGCTTGGGGTCGGGGCTGGAGCGCAGGACACGTACCATCGTCTTGCACCCTGTGCCTGGATTGTCCTCCGGCTCCCTGTTAGCCTTCGCCACCCGGACAAAGAAACCGAAAGCCTGGGAGCCGACGTGGCTTCCTGAGAGTCACTCTTCGTGGCGTGTCCCTGCCCACTCTCCCTCTGCTGGCGTCGGGACTTTTAAAACTTTAACCCTACAAAATTCTAATACCCTACACTCACTGCGATACGGTCATAGACACTCTGCAGATCCCTCTGAGTTGAAACGTTCTCCGGGTAGACTGCCGGCTCGCTGTTTCCTGCTCAGCGCTTCTGTAACTGCGTGTGGTTTGAACCCAGCGTTCCGGGTGTTATCATGAACACCGTTAGTGTTTACTACCGATAGCGTGGAAAGTGAATTGCAAAAGTAAACGGGCTTTCTGTTTTGATCCATCAACTCCTAAATACTTGCTGTGTTTTTAAAAATATATTTATTGAAATACTTTTTTTTTTAAAAGAAAAAAAAAAGAGGCTCGGCGCCTGTTGCTCAATGGGCTAAGGCGCCAGCCACATACACCTGAGCTGG
>CAUYRH010114332.1:0-17527 GCA_963574655.1 Perodicticus potto | reverse complement strand
CAGTCCGGATATACAGTCTCTTAGTTGTGTGAGTGTGAGTGTGTGTGAGAGTGTGTGAGTGTGTGGATACAAGCATATATAACCCTACTAGATATACAGTATACAGTCCGGATATACAGTCTCTTAGTCATGTGAGTGTGTGTGAGTGTGTGTGTGAGTGTGAGTGTGTGAGTGTGTGAGAGTGTGTGAGTGTGAGTGTGTGAGTGTGTGAGAGTGTGTGAGTGTGTGTGTGAGAGTATGTGTGTGTGTGTGAGAGTGTGAGAGAGTGTGAGTGTGTGTGTGTGTGTGTGTGTGAGTGTGAGTGTGTGTGAGAGTGTGTGAGTGTGTGAGAGATCTTAGGCAAGTCCCCTCTCTCCAGTTCAATCCACCCCTGTGACTTGCAGGAACCTTCTGCGGTTTAGACTTACTACAAATAAGCACAACTTCTAGACATCTAAACAGGCATTTTCTACCCCTTGATTTCATGATGGTAATGTTAAGTCTAAATCTTTTTATAACAAAAAAAAAAACACTTAAATTATTTGGATCTTCTCAAATGGTATGTTATATACAAATACATATTTAATTATAATGTATGTTTATTGAACATCTATGCTATCCCATCTTGGGAGATAAAAAGTGAATAAACTGTTCCATTTGAACCTATGTTGTTTTACATCAGTGTCACAGACTGGAGCACATCACATTTGTTAGACATACTTCCGTTAATTATGATGACTCCTGTAACATATATTCTAGAACTGTATCCTTTTTTCCCCTTTATTTGGGCAGCTTTAAAAACCCAAACTAAGGCTGATATGGATGGCTCTCACCCGTAATCCTACCACTCTGGGAGGCTGAGGCAGGTGGATTGCTTGAGCTCAGGAGTTTGAGACTAGCCTGAGCAAGAGTGAGACCCCCATCTCTACTAAAAATAGAAAAACTGTGTTGTGGCAGGTGCCTATAATCCTAGCTATTCAGGACAAGGGGGTGGCTTGAGCCTAAGAGTTTGAGTTTGCTGTGAGCTACAAAGATGGCATGGCCCTCTACCTAGGGTGACATAATGAAACTCTGTCTCAAAACAAACAAACAAACCCAAAACTAGAAAACCTGCCTAGCTTTTGTAAACAAGGCATGACAATGTTTTGAAATGGCAACAAATTGATCACTTTAGAAAGGTCATTAGTAAACTGTAGCATCACTCACAATGAAAAAATCTTTAATGATCTCTGCAAGGGAGTAAATAATGCTTCAGTGAAATTGGAAACAATGCCTTTATTTGAAAGAAAAGAAGAAACATAAAGAGGCACCACATTCACGATGTGCTGAACCAGGAAACTAAAAAACAAAACAACTTGGGGCACACGGTCTTGGAACATGAACCGGGCTTACGGCGTAGTGAGATTTTAGTGTGAAGAGGGACAAATGGATCAGAAACACAGATGTGCAGTAGGCAGAAGGGGCTGTGGGGGTGCAGAGAGAGATCCACAGAGGCACGTAGGCAGATCCCTCTCCAGTTCAGGGGTGCTTGGGGGAGGGTGACTGCAGAGAGGCATTTTGTTTTGCAAAGCTCTTCAGGACTTTGTCTGAATCTCGCTCCCCTGGGGAAACAATACACATAAAACATTTGGTGGGGTGGGTGGGTGGGAATGTCTCTATTTTCTAGTGGCAGCTTCTCGTGAAAGAAAGTGAACCAGCCGCTACATTTATTCTGGATCAGTAATAGGGACCAGGGAATAATCGAAGGCATATTAAAACAGAATAAATATGCACAGTAGAGGAAATTCTTACACGGTGTCTAGGAAATTAGAATGAGAAGACGAGTGAGCAAATTAGCAATGTCAAATTTTAGTTCTTTGAAGGGAAACAAGTAGATCGCTGCTGTTCGGAAATAAACTGCGAAGAAAGCTCATTGAAAGCTGTGACAGCGCGAAGGCACTAATTTCCAAATGACAAAGCCTAAGATGGATCGCTCTAGACCGATTCTCTGTCAGAGCAAGATTAAATGATAACCTCTTTGGTCTCTTCCATCTCTTGCTCTTTTTCATTTCCACTTCCATTATTCTGTGAATATACAAGGAAGGGAAATATAATATTGTTAAAGCTTAGCATGATTTATTGACTTGCTGTATCTTTAAGATGACACATGTACTGCGTGGTGTTATACTTGATAGCACATTTTTTCCACGAATGGTCGAGAATAGAGTAAACAGACTCATAAAGCCTGTTTAAAGTGTCAGCACATAAGTTACTGCCAGTGGTACCTTGGGGCTGCGTTAACTTATACCCGTCATTTTTCTTCCTTCCTCTTCCCTCCTTCTCCTCTTTTAATTAATAGATTTTCTCACTTGTGAGCATTTAACATCCCCTTGTTTGCCCGATGCGGGTCCCTTTGGGATTTCCCCTGTGGATGTAGTAGCAGAACTGGGGGGAAACAGTTTGATGAATCACAATTTGTCGAAGGCAGTTATGGTAGCAGCGATAGAGAAATGGGATATTTGCAAAATGCCAGAGGTGAAGGAATAGGACACACATGATTAAAGTTGCCATAAAATCAAAGCTGTCAAAGCAACAAAAGCCATAAAAAAGAAATATTCTGGCAACGTCAGTCTCCGACACATCCCGGGGTGCCGTGAAGCATATTACCGACGGAGTCCATTAGGAGGAGAGGAGTTTTTCCCCATTGACTATGAAAACATGTGCTGAGCTATAAACGCTCTTGGCCCTAGGAATTTTAGCTGAGACACCTGGGACTGTAACCTTAAAACACCATTCAGGGAGCAAACACAGCACTGCTGGAAAGAGCTGAAGACGCGACGGAGGCCGGGTGCAGGCTGGGGGGCAAGATGGTGCAAAGGAGATTCAACGGGAAGCCTGACTTTGGGGAACTGTTTTTGAGGATGAGGAATCTTGTTGTGAAAAGCACCTGTGTTGTCCTTGCATAAAAATGGTCTTACATGGCGTCAGAGTATGGGAAATGCTTCCACTTGCTCCCCCAAATCCAGGACTATGGAGCAGGTGGAAATCTGGACTCTGCTGACTGGCATGTGCTCCGTGTCTTTAGAGAACAGAATGGTAATTATTCCTTACTGAAGAGAGCCAAGATACTTGGGCAGAAATGGTTGGTTATAAATCTCCTAAAGTAGCCTACATTTCTAGGGAGGTACCAGGAAGAGGCGACAGTGATTACTTTTGCTGCCCTGGCTGGAAAACTCTGCATGATTGGAAGGCGAACTCTTAGGATTCCACCCAAGTTGTGAAGTCACGGTTGGGTTTTGGATGAGAGATCAGAGAAAACTAAAGGGCCACAAAAGAGGAGATTTGGTATTCGGCATAAAAAGAAGCAAACTGTGTTACAGCTCCCTGTTAAGAAAAAAACATACACGATTTAAAAGCAAATTACCTTGTTTCGTCAGGCCACCAGTGACATAGTTTCCAATACTTTTATGAATACACGAAAGCATTCAGTGGATGCTTGCTGAATTTAATTGCATCTCAAGGACCTTCTGATACCAGGAATCCATGACCACTTGTATAAGGAGCTCAGTTTTCTGTCCCACAAGCTTTTCTGAGTCTGCGGTAGGAGGGGTGTGAGCCAGTAAGAGAGTGAGGACCGAGGCTGGAAGACACCGAGACAGCCACTTGTAGGAGATGGGGTTCCCTCCTGGGGACACCCAGGAGGCAGAAAAGGAAGAAACACTGCGTTGGCAGCCAGGTAGCAGGAGGTGTAGCATCAAAGGTCTCAGTCCCCTGCCAATACTTTTTGTTAGTTGTGATCCATTTCCCAGAAAAATCTCCTTTTCCTGACACTTAGGGCTATTTGCAGCCACTTGATTACTTTTAACTTTTACAAATAGAGGCCACACATTAGTAAACATACCTTTCTCAGGCATCTGGCTTTATCTCTGGAATGGAACCAATGCATCAGAGGACTCCAGCTGCTGTATCTCCTCTGTCTACTACAGCAGTTGTGAAAAGGCCATATCTGATCCTGGAAAGATCCCTTATTTGTAAAACAAAGAAATGGGTAATAGATAGCTGGGCATTGGGGCGGGAGCCTGTAGTCCCAGTTACTTGGGAGGCTGAGACAAGAGAATCGCTTAAGCCCAAGAGTTTGAAGTTGCTGTGAGCTGTGACGCCACAGCACTCTACCCATGGTGACATAGTGAGAGTCTGTCTCAAAGAAAAAGAAAAGAAAAGAAAACTTCACAGTCTGTTTTCTTATCTATAAAATGGGGATATTAAAATGGGGATTGATGGGGATATTAATCCTTTTTTCTCCCCAGGTTTGCTGTTAACTGTTAGCCTGTTGTAAAGTTTATAATATTGTATAATTATAAGGAACCATCACCATGAGCACCAGCTTCGTCACCACCATCGTCACTTTGTTTCTAACATTTTCCTGTAAATGTGACAAGTTCCATTTGGGAGCCTGTTGGATTTCTTTGCTTGGATTGGAAAGAAAGAAACCAAAGGCACTGCCAAATATATTTTCTAAGAGTTTGCTTTAATTTCTTTTGTAAATATCTGAACTCATCTTGGAATAAAATATGTACCTGTGTGGTCATCATCATTTCCACAGTAGTGGACGGAGGGTCACACAGAAAGGTCTGAGATTTGACTGAAGGTTCAAGCAGCGGGAGAAACTGGTTTGGGACCAAATAAGCTCTTATTCAAGTAAAACTGTCGAAAAACACTGCCAAGGGAATACAGAAAATAACTGGGGAAGGAAATTGCTTTTGGAATAAATGTTCTGTTCATTCAAGTTTGCTCTGGTAGAAAAGTGCCCCTTTGAAGAGACTTAATAGAACCATTAGAGGGACAAAACGTGAAATATCTCATGAAATCTTAAAAGGTTTATTTTATAACCATTTTTCCTAAAAGCGTATGTGGAGGAAAAAGAAACCAAGGAGATGGAATTTGTACTCGTGTACATAAATGCACAAGGCTGGGTGATGTAGAGCAATTACTGATGTCTGAGTCTGACCCATACACGCTATCTGATCTGGGCCTTGTCACGTTTCCTGTTATTGTTTATGTATCCTGCGCTGCTCATATGTCTGGACATCAAACCCAAGTGCTTTGTTTTCCCTTGACTTGCTCTTTCACTGAATTTTTGCAGTTACTTCTAGCTCTTTAATTACCATCATTTGAAGTTCTTGATTTCGGTGAAAGCTTTTTATGCAAGTTTTCTCTCTTTATTAGTTACGGAGCATCTACAATGTTACCGGGTACTGTTCTTTCATTTATCCAACAAATATAATTTGTGTGCCTGTCCCAGGACCTGGGAATAAAAAAAAAAGTAGGATACATTTCCCATTCCAAAATAATTTGTAGTGAGTTGGTATTTATCTATTCCGAGGGTCAGGGTCTCACTCTGTTGCCCTGGCAACATTTCAGTGGTGTCATCATAGGTCACTGCAACCTCAAACTCATAGGCTCAAGTGATCCTCCTGCCTCAGTCTCCCGAGTAGCTGAGACTACAGGCACATGCCACTGCATCGGGCTAATTTATCTATGTTTTGTAGAGTTGGGATCTCGCTAGATTGCTCAGGCTGCTCTCAAATTCCTGGCTTTAAGCAATCCTCCTATTTTAGACTCCCAAAATGCTACAATTACAGGTATGAGCCACTGTGCCCAACCAGTTAGGTGAAATTTAAAACCTAGACCATGGAAATACAATAGTGGGCTACAGACTTAGTCTTCTTTAAGGAACAACAAATCCAGTGTTGCCTAGAGGGGGGATTGAGATTGTTAAAAGAATTAACAGTTTAGGTGAGGCATCAAAGACAGCAAGAATCAGTCCATCCAATGGGGCCATGAGAATGGTGTGCAAAGGGAAGGGAGTGGAGTATTTCTAGGCAAAGAATGGAAAAAGAGTAAATTCATTTTGCTAGGACTGACATAACAGATTATAGCGGTTGAGTGGCTTAAACAACAGAAACTTAGTTTTTCACGATTCTGGAGGCAGGATGGTCAAGATAGCAGAGTTGGTTTCTGTTGAGGTCTTTGTCCTGCCTGGCAGGTGTGTTCTCACGGGGCCTTTCCTCGATCTGCCTGCTGTGTCTCTTCCTCTTCTCATAAAGTCAGCAGGCCCCCCTGGATTAAGGTCCCACTCCATAAGCTCATTTAGCTCTTGTTATCTCCTTAAAAATCGTATCTCCAAACACAGTTACAGTGAGTGTTAGGGCTTTAACGTATGAAAGTAATGAACTTACTTCAGAAGTTTAGTATGGCTTAAATTCAGTAAGTGAGTAGAGGAATGGGAAAGATCACAAAAGACTTAAATGTTAGACTAAATGAAGTTAATAAACCTTGGGGCACCAGTGAGCCATTGAAGGAATGTATGATGAAGCACAGTGATGACGTTTGCTTTTTGTAAGGGTCATTTTGGTTGCAGGAGAGACAGGGCTGGTGGCAGAGGCAAGATCAGACACAGGAGCCTGAGTGTGCCTTTAGGCCAGGCCAGGGACACTGGTGGCCTGAGTCAAAAGTGGAGAGATTAGGGAAACCTTGAGGAGGAAGAATTGTTAGGAATTAATTAACTGTGTACAAAGACTGCGGCAGGGAAAGCTGTTGAGATTGACTTTGTGCTATGTGGAATAACTCAGTAGATAGTAAGCTAAGAATTACAGGGAAAATACTAGGTTTGGGGGGGTAGGCCGAAGATAATGTGATCAGTTTCCACTTGGTAAGTTTATGGTTTGTCCACTATCCAAAGAGAGATGTCTAGGTTGATATAAGATTGAATCTCAGAAAAGAGGTCTGGGGTGAGGTCAGTTTGAAATTATTTAAAATGTGGGCAAATTCAGAGTTAGAGCCATGAGAGTAAGTGAAATTAGATTAGTAGATTAATGTAAAATGAGAAGAGGTTGAAAAAAAATACAAGCAGAAAGGTAGAAAGCATTATTGTTCATGTTAAGAGTAGAAGACGACAATTTCTTCTTTCCTGTGGGTGGATATTTGAAATATAATTCAAATATCATCCTAATTCTGAATTTGAGTCAATACCCCCAATAAGGAACAAATTATATTTGTATTGTGATTTATGAAATAAATTACAAAGACTTATTTCTGTTGTACTTACATATTTTCATTCTCTCTGATTTAAATTGCAATCTGTGATTTGATTTTCAGCTTAGGGTCTTTTAAAATCTAATTATTATTTTGCTGCATTAATGTTCCAAGTGTTTCAATTAGCCTGAGATTAAAGCCTAAAATCCTTATTAACTAGTAATGGAGTTTGAAAGTTTTGAATAACTCTAGTAATACACTCAACTCTTGGAAAATTTGACTTTCCAAACATTACATTGTTCTGTGCTTTTGCTTTTAAGTTGCACAATATGAGTAGCTATATCTTAAAGCACTAAGATGCTGATTCCTGTTTTTGGTGGGGACAGGCATCACTGGGGTGTGTCTTTCATAATAACACACACACACACGCACACAGGCGTGTACGCATGCAGTTATATCTACTACTAAGGTGAGGATATTGACTATGGTTGGCTTCAGGGAATTAATGAAAGTATTAGGGGAAGGAGAAGACCCATCCCACTGGCAACAGTGATTCTTGAGCCTTGGCACATTCATTCTTTGCACATCTATCTATTGTATCTTCGAGTGTCTCTCTGCTGTTTCCAGTGCTGTGCTGGGCTCAGTGAATACTGAAAATGGCAGTGATTAGAGCTCCTTACCCGAATCCCGGACCTTCCTGAGTTTACAGCGTATCTATCTTTGGTTTGTGCCTCCCACGGCCCAGCTTCATTGAGGTATGATTGACCAACAGACAGTGTATATATTTAAGGTGTATGATATGGGATATTATCATATGGTGATTTGATACACATACACATTATGGAATGATTATCTCAATCAAGCCAATTAACATATCCATCACCTCACCTCACATTGTTCCTCTTTATTTATGTATCTTTGGTAGTGAGAACACTTCAGATCTCTCTTAGCAAATTTCAAGCATAGAAATACATCATCATAAACTATTGTCATTGAGCTATACGTTGACTCTCCAGAACACAGTCCTCTTACCTGAAAGTGTGACCCTTTGGCCATATCTTCTTATTTCTCCCACTGCAGGTCCCTGGTTACCGCCATTTCACTTGCTGTCTATGAATTTGACTTTTTTAGATTTCACGTTTGAGCAAGATCATGAATTATTAACCTTTCTGTGTCTGGCTTATTTTACTTTGCATAACGTCCCCAGTTTATCCATGCTGTTGCAAGTGGCAGGATGTACTTCTTCTTGAAGGCTGAGTAATATTCTGTTATTCCAGATTTTCCTTATTTATCTATTGACAGGCACTTAGGTTGTTTCTATAGCCTCGCTATCCTAAATAATGGTGCAATGAACACAGGGTACAGATATCTCTTTGAAATAAAGGTATCATTTCCTTTGGCTATTCCTTGCTGGCATATCTGCTTTGTGTAGGTACCTGAAAATAGTTCTCACCTTTTCCCTACAGCATTAGAACAGGAGGGCTCAGCCCTTTTGCGTATAGCTGTCTGTAGAGGAAGCCCTTGCAACTCAACTTGTGCCATCCCCTGCATGATGGATTGTTGAAGCTGTTCTGTGACCCAAGTCTTGTCTGACAATGGTGTAAGTGTTGGCCTGGACAAGGATTGGCAGCCATGGAATTCACTGTTATCAAGCTCAACAAGGTAGGAATAAAGACAGTCCTAGAATTTTCTTTGAATTGCTTTTGTTTTCAAACCTCTATTGACAGATCTACCTCCCCAGCCTTGCATATTCAAGAATATAGGAGATAACAGCTGAAGCAAGGAGGGGCAGATGGGAGATTCTTTTAGTTAACTCAAAAGTGACAACCCTTACAACCCTATAAACTGTGGTAAAAAGTCCACAGCATCCACTACCTCTTGATTTTGATTTCCACAGACTTTTGCATCATTGTTTTAAAAAAATTAGACTAACTTAAGATAATCAACACTGTTGTACATTATTGATATTACATCCTTGTCTTTATGGAAGCGTAAAGGATGGTGTTTATAGATAAAATGGCAAGACCTTCTAAAAATTTGTATGTAATGCTTTGGCTGATCTGTTAAGTAACATGTATTGTGCCTTCATTTACATAATTAAAAAAAAGAAAAGCCTATAAAATGTTTCATATTAGTTTTTCTTTCTTAAAATGCAAAAAGAGAGGCTCGGTGCCTGTGGCTCAACGGGTTAAGGCACCAGCCACGTACATCTGAGCTGGCAGGTTCGAATCCAGCCTGGGTCCGCCAAACAACAATGACGGCTGCAACCAAAAAACAGTTGGGTGTTGTGGCGGGCACCTGTGGTCCCAGCTACTTGGAAGGCAGAGGCAAGGGACTCACTTGAGCCCAGGAATTGGAGGTTGCTGTGAGCTGTGATGCCATGGCACTCTATCCAGGGTGATAGCTTGAGGCTCTGTCTCAAAAAAAATGCAAAAAGAGAAAGCTGTTAGGTAAATATACAATCACTTCAATGAAAAATGTTCCCAAGTATCAAGTGAATAAATGTTTTCATTGTCCATATTCTTCCTATTTTTCATGCAGAATATCTGAAAACACATGCAACTAGAAAATTTAGAAATACTTGAAATTGGAAATGGATATTGTTATTAAACTGGCTTAAGAATGTCATGATTTTTTCTTAGGGGTACTTTGGTACTTGATAGATCTTGGAAGGTAGGTTATTTATCAGATGCGGACAGAAAAGGCTGTGATTAGAAAGCTTCCTTAGGAATTCTATCTATAATTTCTGTTCACATTTGATAGAGTTTCGTGACATTAGAACCACAAAGCTCATTGGAATTCAACATTGGCAAGGTTTCTTGCTTGTACCTCATTTAGAGATAATGTTTCTGTTTCCTGACATAGAGATTCAGAATGAGCATCTCACATAGGAGAAAAACCAAAACAGAAAACACAAAAAACTCATTTCAAAATAAAATCGAGCACACCAGAACAAGTACCATACTGGGAAACATTTTAAGTAGAGGAAAAGGAACAGATTTAATTGATAGAAAACAGACTTTTGTACTCAAGTTCAAACAACTCATCTTTTCTTTATGGTCTAGGCAGTACCAAACACATTTAAAAAGTAAATGGTAATAACTCAAATCGCTTTAGGGCTGTTCTATCAGCTTTAATAGTTCTATGAAGCACAATTAAAACTGTTAACTATCCTGCAAACTTAGTTTAAGATATGCGTGACCACGAATTTTCCAATCTCCTGACTTTCCCCCTATTTGGACACATTTACTCAATTTATATAAACAGCCACTTTAAGGTAAACTGGGATAATTGTTTTGAATTTGACAATTTATAAGTATGATCTGATGTACATTTGATATTAGACTGAAAAATAATTAGAAAACTTTCTCTCTGCCCTCATGGGTTTTTTAGGAAAAAAAATTAGTAGTAATAGTAGATACTGTATCTTCTAAAGGGGTCCCCTGAAGGGAAACTAGCACACAAACTCACAAGGCCAAGACACGAGGTGGGCAATGTATTTTATAATATAATTTCACTCAACAAAGATGGGCACTATTTTTCCAAATACAAGGCAATTATTTTCCAGTGGAGCTTATAAAGAACAAAACATCAATAGTTAGATAATGTTCTGAGTTTTTGCGCATTAACATTGCTCAGAACATACAGAACCTTTAAATCAGTACCGTTACTTGTATATTTCCTAAAAGATGGCAGGGTTTTTCTGTTGGGGAAACATTAAAATTGACACAGGGACTATGTATGACATGCTTATTGTTTGTCAAGTATTGTCAAGCTTTTTTTCTCAATAAAAATAAGAACTGGACAAACAGGGCTACATTGGGTCCTTGTGTACCGGTCACAGTCTTCCGTTTTTCTGTATGTCACCTGTAATTTCCAACCTCTAACTATGTAATGAAGTATAAATTCACTTTCCGGTTACAGCCACTGTGTGATAGTTGTATTCTGAATGTCAAACATGAAATTTTCAGAAAGAAATAATAGTTGATGTTATGGGAACAAGAGGATGAAACATTTGCAGTTGTGACTGTTCTACGGGTGACTTTTATTGACTACATCCCGATGAGTCACCAGTAATAACTCCCTTTGTGTTTGTGAGAGTGTGTGTACACCTTTACGAATGTTAGAATTTTGACTAAGAGGTCCATTGCACCTTTGAAATGTCTCATGTCAAAGAGCGCAGTTTGTGATTTCCATTTTGCACTTCTAAGTGTTTTCTGGATTCTTTGGAATGCCTTGCCTGCCTTGGCTGTGCCATTATTGCGGCTTAATCTGTGTCTTCCTTGCAGTTTTATTTCTAATTAGTTGTTGCCTGCTTGGAGATGAAAGCCATTTTTGCACCTTGAAGGGCAATGTGAACTTAATGAAAATATGCTGATTCAAGTTAAAGATGTTTCCTTTATGAGTAAGGGCATTGAAGGTTAACCCTGACCTTCTCTGAGGAAAATTGTGGTACTGTGTTTCACTGAAGATTATGTATTACCATATTTCTTTCAGCTAAATCAGGCACATAATTTCAGGGTGAAAAAAGCTGTTTTCTTTAGAGTTGTCTAAACACAAGTTGGTTTAAAAAGCTGCACAAATAAATCCTTGCCTCGGCGGCAACAACAATACTAGGACAGAATGTGCTATCAGAGCCACATTGGTGTGGGGGACCAGCCTTCCTGTCTGTTTTTCTTGAGCTGGGAAAATAATGTCCCTTCTAGAAATAAATCCCAAAAGTTTTTTATGCCTCTTCAAGGATCCTGTCGTGGATACTGTGAGGCATTGCCTAGATGCTTACAAGTTCAAGGGGCATTTGTTGGTCGGGCTGCTGGGATGGGGTAGATGAGTGGTCCTCAGTCTCTCTGGCATCAGGGGCCAGTTTCACCGAAGACAATTTTTCCACAGACCAGGGGGTGGAGGGTAAAGGCTTCAGGATGTTTTAATGGCATTGCATTTATTGTATACTTTATTTCTATTACTACTATATGGTAATATATAATGAAATAATGATAGAACTTACCATAATGCTGAGTCAACGGGAGCACTAAGCTTGTTTTGCTGCAACTAGTGGGTCCCATCTGGGGGTGATGTCAGACAGTGACACCCAAAATGCATTGCTTATGTCCTCAGCTCTAGTTCAAACCATCAGGCATTGGATTCTTATAAGGAGCACGCAGCCTCGATCCCTTGCCGACGCAGTTTATAACAGTGTCTGCACTGCTATGGGAATCTATTGCTGCTGTTGATCTGATCCTATTTTTATTAAGTATTTTATCAGGAATGGATATTCTGTAAAGACTAGGCCTAGACACGAGATAGGCAAAGTATTTTCAACAGCAATGTGAAATCATAAACTTTGTAGAAATATAGTAATATTATCTTTAATGATTTCCTGTTGCAAATTATGCTTTTATTTCCAATAAATTAATTCCCACCTAGTTATGATGCATTATTTGCTTAAGTTGATATTGGATTCTGTGCCCTCTTTCTTTATTTAAGGTATTTAGTTTTTAATTTTCTTTCTGTGCTACCTTTGTCATGTTTATGTTGCACGTGGTGAAAATTTTATAAATTTTTCCTTTTTTATATACCCTGGTATAATTTATGTAGTGTTACTATTATTTAGCCTGTAAGGTTTGGTAAAATTTACTTATGAAACCATCTTGACCCATTGTTTTCTTGTTCGTTTTTGTTTTTCATTTTGTTTTGCTTTTCCTTGGGGGGAAGTAGTCCTTTGGTAAATATTTTTATTTCTTCTGTGGGCATTTGTTTGAGTTAGATTTTTATTCGTACCAGGGAAAATTTCGGTGAATGAGGTTTTTAAAGAAAATTATTGGTCTTTTCTGGGTTTTCAAATTTATTGCATAGAACAATAAAAAAATAATCTTTTGGGGGCTTTAAAATTTCCTCTTTTATTTTAATGAAATAATTACTGAACAGGAGAAATTCCTATTTTGTGTATTTGAGATTTCCCTCTTTTTTTTAAAAGGAGGGACGCTAACAGATTGTCTATTTTTTGGTTACTTTTTCAAAGAACAACTATTTTCCTTTAATTATTTGTCTTATGGTTTTTTTGTCTTTTTTCATTTTGGTCTTTGTATTAATTGGATTATGTATTAATTATTTTTATTGAAAAATGTTTATTGTGACTTAAATGTATGCATTTTCTCTAATTATTATTTTAAATTTTCCCCATGAATTCTGAAATTCACAATATTTTTATTATTACTTTTTAGGAAATGTTAACCTTAAAGTTGTATTTTCTTTCTTACCTGATTTGTTTAATAGAAACTTTTAAAATTTCCAGGTGAGTGGGCCTTTATAATTTTGGGGGTTTTTTTGAGACCAGGTCTTGGTCTATGGCCCAGGCTATAGTGCAGGGGCATCATCACTGCAACCTGAAACTTCTGGATTCAGGGGATCCTCCTGCCCACCAGTCTTGAGTAGCTGGGACTCCAGGCACATGCCACCATGCCCAGCTAATGTTTCTAATTTTTGTAGAATCATGATCTTTTTCTCACTCAGGCTGATCTCAAACTCCTGGTCTCAAGTGATCTTCTTGCCTTGGGCTCCTAAAGTGCTGAGATTACAGATGTGAGCCCCCATGCCCAGGCCCAACGTTTTTATTTTTTTCAATTACTTTCTACTTGCCGAGTGATCAGAAAATGTCTTTGTGTTGAACACAGTGAAAATTATTGAAATTTCGGGTTTTTTTAATGCTTACATAGAACATTTTTTTGTGTCTGCTTATGTTTAATTTACAATTAGAAAATAATTAAATTTTCTTCTGTTATCAGAGTCAAACATTACATAAGGGATTCATAAGGTATATCTTAGTAGTTATGTTGTTTAGGTCACATAACATCTACCTGAGCAGCTTTGGATGGAAACTAGTATATAAATGTTTTCTATTATTTGTATGGTTCCATTTTTCTGTGAAATCCTGTTTCTGTTTTTATAAAAGTAGTTGCTGTGCTATTTGGCACACACATATAACTGTTACGTCTGCATTGACATTCCTAAATTAGCATTATAAACTCTTCTTTGTTGCACATAACGTCTTTTAACAAATACTTTGTTTAGTAATTTTAAGACAAGTTATACCTTTTTCTAAAAATAAATTATTTATTTCACCCAGATGTTCAAAATAATTTACTACGTGTTAACCAAATTCATATCTTGGCAATTTCTTGGCTTCCTCGGTATCTTTCATTATTGTTTTATACTTTTACAATTTTTATGTTTTTAGAGTCATACTAACCTTCTTTTTCTTTTTGCCCTAAATTCAACCTGGCCTGATTTTAAGATTGCTAGGTTTTCATTCTTTTTGTTCACATTTGTCTTGTATCATTTTCTCTATCATGTTATTCTCAGTCTTTTTCAGATACTTTGTTTTGAGTTTGTATCTTTTTATTTTTTATTTTTAGAGACAGAGTCTCACTTTATCACTCTCGGTAGGGTGCCGTGGCATCACAGCTCACAGCAACCTCCAGCTTTTGGGCTTAGGTGATTCTCTTGCCTTAGTCTCCCGAGTAGCTGGGATTACAGGCGCCTGCCACAATGCCCAGCTATTTTTTGGTTGCAGTTTGGCTGAGGCTGGACTTGAATCTACCACCCTTGGTATATGGGACCAGCATCCTGCTCACTGCGCCCCAGGCGCTGCCCAAGTTTGAGTTTTTTCTTAATTTTTTTTATTTTTCATAGAGACAGAGTCTCACTTTATCACCCTCGGTAGAGTGCTGTTCTGTCACAGCTCACAGCAACCTCCAACTCCTGGGCTTAGGTGATTCTCTTGCCTCAGCCTCCCGAGTAGCTGGACTACAGGTGCCCACCACAATGCCCAGCTATTTTTCTGTTTTGCAGTGGCCGAGGCCGGGTTTGAACCCGCCACCTTTGGTATATGCCCTACTCGATGAGCCACAGGCGCCGCCCAAGTTTGTGTCTTTTTAAAGCATTAGTTGGTTTTTGTTTTGTTTAACCTGAGACTCCTGTTCTTTTAATAGGAATGTGGTCAGCCCATCTTTTTTAGTAAGAGTAGTTCGTTTGCTGGGGCTTAGTTCTTTTACGGTTTAATTTATATTATGCTTTTTCTTTTTAATGGTTTCTTTGTTTTTGGTTTTTGGTTTTTGTGTTATTGAGTTTTTTTTTTACTTTCTCATGTGTATGGATTCTTTTTGATAGATTAGAGGTTTGCTGGCGTATTTTCATAGTTTTTTTTAGTGATTACATTTATACTGTGTTTTTATACAATATACTTACTAATACTGTTCAACTTTAGGCAGTAACTATTACATCCTCATTTTATACAATAACAAAATTGCTCACAGTTGCCAATCTCTTCTCTTTATTTCCATGATGAAATGACAGAAAAACACTATTTTTTTCTTAGCTTTACTACTATGTCCCACTACATACGTGGTCTGGCGATTAAATTCACAAACTCATCCTAGAGAAAGACCTACCTACTTCACTACAGTTGCTTTTGAAGTGACCAGCACCTAGTTCATCCTTCAAAGCAATTTTGGGACTCTTTTTTGGGAATAGCCATCAGAACTGTCATTGTATTACCCTTAATATCCTGAATGTCACCAAAATGTCTTCCTTTCAGTATTTCCTTTATCATCTGGTGAAGAAAAAAAAGGCACTGGGGCCAGATTAGGGGAGTAGGGAGAGTGTGGGTGTTCCAATAAAGTTATTTGTTTTCTGGCTAAAAACTCCCACACAATGCCACTTGAGCTGGTGCATTGTTGTGATGCAGAAGCTACACCTTTTTCATGCCAAGATTTTTGATTAATGTTTTCCTATTTCTCTATTGATGTTTACTTGGTCTGATATGCTTCTCAGTCAGTTGATGATTTTGATGCACAATTCCATGAATTTTTGCAATGTTTTCATCAGTTCTGCTTATTACTGGCTGCCATGACTACTCTTCATCAGCAACCCTTTCTCTTCCCACAGAAATACCTTTAGTCCATGGTACACTGTCCTTTTCTTCAAGGCATTATCTCCATAAACGTGGACGAACATTTTCCTGATTTCACTTCCACTCTTGCAAAGTTTGACAAAAAATTGATGAGTTGTTTGTTGTTCTAATTTGAGCTCCAACAGTTTCATGACAGCACAGAAAAAAAATACAACAATGATGAATGCCACTCAGCAAGGCAAAGCTGTACATCAACACGAACACAGCTGTGAGACACTCATATACCAAGGTTACAAAACCTTACTGAGTTGTTTGTACAGTGCTGCCAGCAGTGGCTAGTTCATGAACTTAATTGTTATACTTTTTGTATGGCCATTCCAAAAGAGTTCCAAAATTACTTTGAAGGGTGAACGATACTCTAACATCAGTGCATAACTTCCCAAAGGAAGGACTTTGAAGGTGACTGTAGCGATATCCAGCAATGAGTACATAGTACTTATTCTAGGTCAGAGTTTTCAGACAACTGCTAACTCTACCAAGCTATATGTTAGGGTTGATCTTTCTGTATCAATTTTTCCTGGACGTCAGAGGGTTGAATGTGCACGAACCCCAACCTGGTTGAACACTGGCTGGGGAATGACACTGGAAAAGACATTCAGCAGTGGTTTTATGGAAAAAGAAGCTTAAAAATGCCTAGATATGGCTTACCACTAACTCAGGCTGGACAGACCCAGATAAAGCAGCTCTGAGACAAAGCAGTACCTTCCTGGCTTCTTCAGAAGGTTTTTTTGTTTGTTTGTTTGTTTTTATTAAATCATAGCTGCATACATTAGTGCAGTCAAGGGGTACAATATGTTGGTTTCATATACCATCTGAAATGTTTTCATTAAACTGTTTAACATAGCCTTCATGGCACTTCCTTAGTTATTGTTTGAAGACATTTGTATTCTGCATTTAGTAAGGTTTGCCTGTACCCTTCTAAGATGCACCATAGGTGTGACCCCACAAATTATGCTCTCTTTACCTCAACCTCCCCTCTGCCCTCCTCTTCCTTTCCCCCTTCCCCATATTCTTGTGCTATAGTTGGGTTATAGCCTTCATATGAAACCTTTAAATTAGCTTCATAGTAGTGTTGAGTACATTGGATACTTTTTCTTCCATTCTTGAGATACTTTGCTAAGAAGAATATGTTCCAGCTCCATCCGTGTAAATATGAAAGAGGTAAAGTCTCCATCTTCTTTTAAGGCTACGTAGTATTCCATGGTATACATGTACCAGAATTTATTAATCCATCCATGGGTCGATGGGCACTTGGGCTTCTTCCATGACTTAACAATTATGAATTGGGCTGCAATAAACATTCTGGTACAGATGTCTTTGTTATAATGTGATTTTTGGTCTTATGGGTATATACCTAGTAAAGGAATTATAGGATTGAATGGTAGGTCTATTTTTAGATCTCTAAGTACTCTCCAAACATCTTTCCAGAAGGTTTTTATTAGTTTTTAACAAAGGTCTAAATGTAAAAAATAGGGTTGAAAAGTCCCAAGTTCCCAGGAAGACTGGATAGAAAGAAAGCCAGGGTAAGTGGCAGGGAGCTGGTGAACAGCCAGTGGTGTGTGCAAA
>CAUYRH010114330.1:0-25133 GCA_963574655.1 Perodicticus potto | reverse complement strand
GGGAGCAAGGAGAAAAGACTATTATTGTTTCAGGAAGGGAGGAGAAGCCTGGGGGGTGTTCTTTGAATGCATCTCCTGGGCTGTGGGGGTTCTGCCACCTCACAGTCTGCACTGCACACTTTGATAAAAAACATTGATTTAGACAATAAAATAGAATGCTCTGTTTTTCTGTTCCTCTAAAATTCAACCTTGACACTTTGATACAGTAATTGTCTAAGAACTACTCAGACTGTTGGACATATCCACTGGTCTACCGACCTACCACTTTCATTTGGCTGCATTTCCTCCAGCTAACTATTTTTCCATTTTCACAAACTGGTAAATAAAAGGGAGCAGATCTTCTTATTTGGTGATTTTAAAAAATATTTAACATAAAACAAAATTAGATTTAAATAATTGTATGCGAGATTCTTCCCCAAATCATTTCTTTTCAATTCTGCCTTGTGTCTAGTTTTTTGTTTGCTTTCTTGATTAGCTAAGTAATGATTTCTGGTTTTACTTTTAGATAATTTCAGAAAATGTTTTCATGAAAAACATTTCAAAGATAGTACCAACCCCTCTTTTTCTAAGTATTTTGAGAGTAATTTGCTGACATGATGCTCCATCACTCTGGAATTCATTAGATTGTAATGTTTATGAACAAGGACTTAGCCCTATCGTTATCAACCACCAAAATAAAGAAAGTGAGAATAGGGATAAGTTAAATGAGATTTTGGGACACAATGGATATTTGGGTTGCTATTTTGTTTTCCTCCTGCCAATCTGTTTCTTTTAAGTGGGTCATTTATGCCATTTATATTGGATGATAATATTGGTAAGTGACATTTTAAGGACACTTTTGAGCAGTTCTTGTAAGACAAGTCTAGTGATGACACAATCCCTCAGTGTTTGCTTGTCTAGGAAAGACTTTATCTTTCCTTCAATTATGAAACTTTGTTTTAAAAGTCACAAAAGTCTTGGATGTCATTTATTTGGTTTAAGAAGACTGAAAACTGGCTCAGTGCCTGTGGCTCAATGGGCTAAGGCACCAGCCATGTACACCTGAGCTGGCGGGTTTGAATCCAGCCTGGGCCTGCCAAACAGCAATGATGGCTGCAACCAAGTAATGGTTGGGCGTTGTGGTGGGTGCCTGTAGTCCCAGCTACTTGGGAGGTAGAGGCAAGAGACTTGCTTGAGCCCAGGAATTGGAGGTTGCTGTGAGCTGTGATGCCACAGCACTCTATCCAGGGTGACAGCTGGAGGCTCTGTCTCAAAAAAAAGAAGACTGAAAACTGAAGACCTCAATCCCTTTTGCCTCTAAAGCAGCGGTTTTCAACCTGTGGGTTGTAACCCACAGGAACTGTATTAAAGGGCAGCAACATTAGGAAGATTGAGAACCACTGCAAAGTTTCTGCTCAGAATTCTGCTGGTGGTGGAATGGGTTTTCCTATGTTAAGTTCCTTGATGTTTTCACCTCACAGCATTTATGAATTCCTCCTTCAAGTTGACTTTGGCCAAGCCGATGACTGTGTGTCTTGGTGAGGTCCTTTTTGCAATGAGTCTCTTGACGAGCTTCTTGTATGTCAATGTGTAAATCTCTTGGAAGACCAGAGAAGTTTTCCGCAATTATTCCTTCAAATAGGTTTCCAACTATTTGCTTTTTCTTCTTCTCCCTCAGGTATATGACTGTTTCTTCCATTTTGTGCTTTACATATTCAGTATTCCTCAGAGACTTTGTTTCTCTTTATGTGTTGTTCTTTATTCTTAACTGACTTAGTAAATTTTAAAGACTTGTCTTCAAGTTCTGTAAGTCTTTTTCTCGGTCTGGTCTATTTTTAAAACTTCTCACTGTGTTTTGTATTTCCCCAAATGAAATTTCATTTCCATAAGTTCTATTTCATTTTTAAAAATATAAATGTATTTTTAGTACAATTTAAATTTATTTCCTGCATTATTTTTCTGGTTTATTTCAGTTGATGGTCCATTTTCTGTAGGATCTCACTGAGCTGCCTTACAAGGCATATTCGGAATGTGTGGTATCTTACTTCAGTACTTTCATTTTCATGGGGATTAATTACTACAGAACTGGTGTGATCCTTTGGCAGGTGGTCCTTCTCTCTGATGTTTTTGTATTTCCAGAGTTCCTGGTTCCTGGGCTGATATCATCTCATCTGGAGCTCCCAACACATCTTGTTTTTGAGATGTGTTTAGATGGGACTTTTTTCCTCCTCCTTCTTAATGGTGGGCCAGTACTGTTGTGCCCAGCTCCAGGGATCCTCCACATAAATCACCAAGAGGCTAAATCCAATGCAATAGCAAGAGGCTTATTTACAATTCAGCCCGGGCTAGGGGTTTCTCACACTTGGCGCAGCAGGAAAATGGAGAAGCCCGCAGCCTGGAAAAGGAGAGGGTTTTTAAGGGTACAGAAAGGAAAAGGGGAGGGGGTGTGGGGTGAGCTGATAGAGGCCAAGGGGACTGAGTAATACTTGTCCATGGCTAGTCTGGGAAGGAGCTGCTATCACTCGGGGCAGACACAGGACGAGGGGCGGGGGAGGGAGGGAGTTACTTAACGCTTACGGTATGCATGCTGCTGCAAAATGAAGGCTGAGGAACAAGATGGAGTTAGTTTTAATAAAATGGAGTCAAGTTGGTCTTTACACCACTGTGCCCAGCCTCCTTTCAGCATTCTCTGTAACTCACTTATCATGCCTACTGCTTATTCTCCCCTGTTGTTTTTGTACACTCATCTATCCCAAGAGCCTAGAACAATGAAAACCATATAGCAGGTGTTTAATTTTTGTTACATGAAAAGCTCATAAGGTTGTTCTGATGACTAAACTAGCTAATGCACATAAAGCACTTAGCTTAACACAGCCATACAGTAAATATCATCTTTTTTTGTGTTGGTTATTACTATTTTCCTTCCGACACAATGGAAACTAATCAGGTCATAGTTCTTCCAGCCACTGAGTCCTAGAAATGGAAGACCTAGATGTAATTAACTAGAGTCTTCTGACCCCATATAGCATCTTATTGTGTATAGATACTACTAGCTAAGGACCAAAAGTGCCAGGTCACTTGAACACTCCATCCCCACATCACCTACTTTCCTAACATGCCCAGGACTGGCAGCTGCTAGGCCAAGAATATGTCTCAATGTACATGTAGAAACGATTGCTCCTCTGTCCCTTTAGGTCTGTCTTGCATGCAAATGCCTACTCAACAGCACCTGCATGGCAGCAGTAGCTAGAAAGGATTTTGTTCTACTTTTAACAAAGGGTAAGGGAGGAAAAAGGGAGAAAGAGGTCTGACTTGCTTGCTGGAGTCCTCCGAATCTAAGCTTCTGCACTCTCTGAGACATTTGTGTTCCTGTTCATGAAAAGAAGAAAACAGCAACCATCTGCCCACCCCATAACCTCTTGGGCACGAATAAGATGCCTTCTTTGCCAAACACGGGGGCTTCTGAGATAAGCGCTGGCCTGGGTAAATAATGAATGGAACAGACCCATTAACTCGAAGTTGGACTGCATCTTCTGCTTCCTGAACATGAAGGAAGATGGGGGCAGCCTAGGCAATGAGCCGTTCAGCACTCAAGCCGAAGCCTGCTCTCCACTCCCAGCCAATAAACCATCCCAAGCACAGGCGGCAGCCATGACACCGAAGGCAGGTTCTGTATGTGCTGGTTCTCATAGTGCCCAGCTCCCTCTGCACGCTGCAGGTGGCACCTATGCTGGTTGGTGCATGTGAGTACACTCCTGGCGGCATCTATTTGGCATTCTACAGAGACTTCAGGAGGCAGGAGAGGGCAGTAGTTCAAAAGCACAAGCACCCAAGCAAGAAAGAATTATGTCCAAAGCCTAATCTGCCAATTAGCTTCTGTGTGACTTCAGGCCAGTTACTTTACCTCTCTGAACCTCAGTTTAACCATGTCTGTGAAATGTGATATAACACCTAACCCATAAACTTTGTGTAGGAGTTAAGTGAAATAATACATGAAATCATCACTTAGTCTTGAGTCTGGGGCATAGTAAGTACTCAATAAATATTACCCCTCATTTCAGAGGGATGGAGGGTCTGGAAGGAATAAAACACTTCAATGACATTGTATTTAATCATTCGTTCATTTAACAAATACTAATTAATGCCTGCTGGTTCCAGTGCCTAGTCTCGCTACTAAAGATACAGCAGTGAACAGAGCAGATGGGACGCCCTACCCTCATAGCGTAATGGGTAGTGATGGGCAATAATGATGTACTTACATGTGCCAGGCAGTGTTCTAAGGAGTGCTTTGCCTTTATTAACTTCTTTAATGCTTACAACCATCCTATAAGATACATTATTATTATTTTCTCCATATGACTGAAGAAGCAATTAAGGCACAAAACAGTTAAGTAAATTTCCTGATGTCATAAGGTTCCTAGCATCAAAGCCCAAATTAGAAGCCAATTAGACTGACTCCAGAGTTTATTCTATGTATATCGCCTTTTTGCAGCTAGACATGAGCTCTTTACAGGTGGAAAACACATCTCATTCATTTTTTGTATCTACAACAAAGTCCCTGGCTTGTGAGGCTGCTCAGTGAATGCTTATTGCAGGAATGAGGGACAGATTTTCTTTGAGGCACTAGAACCACCTCTTTAGAAACCCTGAATATATAATAAAAATATGCTATTCTCATGACACCTCTCTATAAACTCTGAATATGTAATGAAATACTATCATTTCTGGGCACAGAGAATATTACTAAGCTTCTCTCCATAGGTTATTAAACATAAGGCTGTTTTTCTAGAAATGGTGATGAATTTTCCTTGAACTACCTATTCTCTATCCAGTTCTCTTTAATCCAAATGGCCTGCCGTAGAGAGGGGCCTGGTAGGGATCAAACTATATTTTAAAAGTCCAGACTATGGAGTCCTAAGGTTACAAAATATACCGTACTGCTGCTCTTTGTGAAACCAATGAAACACCTCAACACACTCAAGGCCACATTCTCCTATTCAGACACCGCTAAATCATTGTTATTGTCAGGACTATTTATGCATAAATTAGTGTAAGTTGACCTGGGCCAGAATTGAAGAAGAAAACTACTGAGGCAACTACTACATTGAGGGAGGGAGAGGCAGATGCAAGAGAAGCTTCTGGAAGACTAACGCTGACAATTCAGTAGAACTAGCTGCTCTGCACTGAATACGGCTGGTACTAGATCCATAGTAATATAATTATTATTTTTATATTAATTGTACTACATATGTATATATTATATTAAATATATTTTAAAATATATTCTATGTTAATCTATTCAAATACTTTTAGGTATCAATCATGTTACTAAGGAGTATATTATTTTTATTACAACTATTTATTAAGTCTGCTAGGTTCTGATATTTTTTTACATTATCGCATTTAACCTTTACACCAACCATAACAGTAGTATTACAATCTCTGTTTGTTAAGGAACAAACTAAGTTGCTTCAACAAAGACCTCCCCAAAATACAGGGGTTTAAACCAGAAACATTTTCCTCTATTGTGTAGTCATCTATTAACAGTAGAAGCATAACATACAGTCTAAACTGCTACAACACAGACAAACAAAAAAAATAAGTGATTCAAACAAGATAAATGTTTTTCTCCCACATAATAGTATAGAACTGGAAGGACAATCTTCCATCACTCTCTGTTAGCTTCCATTTGGGCACATAAGTGACTCCTCACCTCCCTCCCTCACCCCAACAGCAGAAGATGGAAAGGGGAAAAGAGAGAATATGCCCACTTCCTTTAAGACTTCAACCCAGGGTGGCACACAGCAGCCCCCATTGGTCAGAATTATTGCAAAGAACAAATTGAAAAAGCAGATGACTTGAACAAGGAATGTGACAAATGACCATATCTTTTCCTTCTCTTTTTGTCATCGATATCTGAAGAGTGAATCCTAGTGTGAGCATTAGAATTAAGGGAAATAAAAATCATTCCTTCCCCCTGACCACCACAGAGAAAGTGTACTTCCCTGTTCCACTGGGGTTAGGCTTGGCCGTGCCACCTGCTTTCTCCAATGGAATGTTAGAGGTCTTGAAGCAAGCAGAAGCTTTAAATGTGCTGTGTGGTTGGGCAGGGTGAGTCTTCCAGGGGTACACCATAAGAAGACATTATCACCAAGTCTCTGCTGCCCCTTTTCAGCCTGGGCTGAAAGCAGACACTCATGGAGCAGACCTGAGGCCAAACCATGGCCTGGAGCCAACCCCAGTCTTTGTGCAACCTAAATCAGTGCCATTTGTTGAACCCAGCCCAGATCAGTTCAACAAAAATCCACCAGCAGACCTATGAAAAACAGACAGGAAATGTTTTAGGCTTTGCTTGCTGTTGGAAGTCACTGAATTTGGGGATAGTTTATTATGCAGCGTTATTGTAGCAGTAGCTGGCTACCACAAAAATTAGTATCAGAAGTGGGGGACTGCCATCATGAAAACCTAAAATATGTAACTGTGGATTGGGAACTAGGCAACAGATGGTGAGGAAAGTGTAGTGGAAGGCCGGAAACATGCCATCCCGTATTATTTGGAGAAGTACTTGGCAAAACTCATCTATGATCATTTGGAAGACAGAAAATGTACCTAATGAACTTGAAGCACTGGACAAGAAAGTGTCAAGGCAGAATATTGATAGTGTAATCGAGCTGTTGCTAGCTGGATAAAATATTGCAAGATAAAGCTGACTTTAAAAAAAGAACTGACCAGCAGAACTGAAAGAGAATACAGAAAACCCAGAAATTCCAGGATTTGCAGGTTTGAAAAGTGGAACTGTTTTCACTTTATCATTTTATCAGTCTCAGGACAAAGACCAAATCAAGGGTGTGGCTGTCACATCCTTTGTTACAACTTCTAAGGAGTAGAAGTGGTGCCCAGCTGCTCCTTTCAGCTGAACAAAGGGCTCCTGGAACAGTAAAAGGTATAATTCTAAGAGGCCTGATATACCCAAAATAGCCAAAATTAAGTCTTGGGAGATACAGAAATGTCTCAAAAATCATCACAGATGTAACTTTTGGCACAGGGAGTTGACTCAAATCAAATATATAGGAAAATCACAAAACTTTTAAAGCACCTGTATTGGTTAAATGCCATCAATCTGGGGCTATAATTGCTTGAGATATAAAAATATCTCTGCCCACCTTCCCCTTTCTACAACTAGAAAGCAGGTTGAAAAGCCACTGAGCCAGAAAAAAAAAGATTTATTCTCTCAAGTTCTCCTCAGAGGTGGCCATGCATGGTAAATGATGAAAAAGGAAGGACCTCCTGGAGCTTGGAGTCAAAAGCTATGAAGAATAATGGACCGCTGACTCATTCCTGGGGAACAGAATCACAGCCTAAACCCCTGGTCAGCAAACTAAGGCCCTCAGGCCAAACTGCCTGCCACCTGATTCAGTGAATGAAGTGATAGTGGAGCACTGTCACACCCAAACATTTACGTATTGTCTACACTGCTTTGGTTGAAAAGTTGCAACAAGCAGCATATGGTCTGCAAAGCCTAAAATATTTACTATCTGGCTTTTTATAGTTGTCAACCCCTGGTCTAGTAAAAGAATATTCCATATCTACAGAAGAAAGAAACCTGGCTATCCCTGCACTGCAGGAGATCAGAACTGCTGTAGACCGGTAGCTACAATGTGCCTACTGGTCTTCTTGTTTTTTAAGTGGGAGCGTTTGTTGCAGTGATTCTGTCTCTATTCTGTCTCTGTTCAACACGGTACGTCAGGTGGGTAAAACGCAAATAATTTTTCTCATTAGTTCTTAAGTGTCTCAGTCAATAGATGCCATGTCAAGATTTGGGGTAATTTCTAGATCCTAAACTTCACCCTGGATGGATTGGATGGAACAATTAAGGGTATTAGGATGAGGGTCAGTATATTTTACATGCAGATGAAGAATGAATAGGTGTCAGATTATGATGGTTTATATTATTATTCATTCCCCTCTTCACCCCTGTGGGCAGTATATTCTTCCTAATGTCACAGCTTGGCCAGGTCACTTGCTTTGGCCAGTGGAATGTCACCAGGTACAGTCGGAACAGAGGCTGTAAATGGGCTTAGATGGTTCACCTTGTATCTTGTATTCACGTGATCTTCCATAAGAAGAGCATCCCTTCTGCCTGGTCCTCAGAACAAACACACACGGAACAGACCTGAACCAAAGATGCAGCTTTAAGGCTTAAATCAGTGGTTCTCAACCTTCCTAATGCTGAAATGCATTTTCATTGTTAAAAAGGGGTTGCGAGCCACAGATTGAGAACCGCTGGCTTAAATAGATCTGAAGCCTAAAGTAGAGCCCAGGTGGGCCCAGACTACATCAGCTAACCAGGCAATCTACAGACCCATCAGTGGTAGCATAAATACTGTGAATCACTGAACTTTGAGGTGGCTTGTTACCCAACATACTGCAGCAACAGTTAGATGATACACACAGCTCCCATGAAATGATGAGGTGACTAGGATCTAGTAGGTTGTACTCTAGTTCTGAAGGCCTGGGTTCAAGTCCCAGCTCTGCCACATACTTGCTATTTAATTAGAAGAAGAGACTATACCTTTCTGAGCCTCAGGGTTTTAATTTAAAAAATGAGGATAATGGCTTGGTGCCTGTGGCTCAATGGGCTAAGGCGCCAGCCACATACACCTGAGCTGGCGGGTTCGAATCCAGCCCGGGCCCACCAAACAACAATAACGGCTGCAACCAAAAAATGGCCGGGCTTTGTGGTAGGCACCTGTAGTCCCAGCTACTTGGGAGGTGGAGGCAAGAGACTCGTTTGAGCCCAGGAATTAGACGTTGCTGTGAGCTGTGATGCCACAGCACTTTATCCAGGGTGACAGCTTGAGGCTCTGTCTCAAAAAAAAAAAAAAAAAAAAATTTAAAAATGAGGATAATAACAACCTAAATCAGAATCATTGTAAGATTAAATAAAATAATAAATTTAAATGTTTTATAAATTAACACAGTATACAAACTCAAGATATTTTCATGATGACACTTCAGTTTACATATAACAGCCCAATTTAATTCTTTCTTGATTCTGTTTATCTGATTGGTGATTTTTCTCTAATGAACATATGTAACATTATAATTAATCGACAAAACAATATCAAATTTATTCTTCTACAAGCTGAGCTGCCCAGGCATAACACTTCTGAGCCTTTCTTCATCCCCACGCTCGTGACCACACTGGCACTCAGGACTACACTAAAAAGAAAGATGTCTGAGTCCACAATCTTCCCTCGCTGCAGAACAAGAGAAATATCAGAATGGTCTCCCTTCTGTACCAACCAAAAATCCCTAAAAACCCAATGGGCCAAATGGATTCCTAGCAAAGAAGGAACATTCATCAGAAATTTTTATTTAGAACTGTGTCCACCAAATTGCTTTCCACAAGCTCCAGTGTGACACACAACTAAAATCTGGGGGGTTTACAACCTGATTATTTTGTGTTTGTATCAAAAATGTTTTCCTTTCTCGAAAATGCCAAAGGGGAGAATATGGGTTTCCTAGAAATGGCTCCCAAGAGTGAGTGCAATGAGGGCACAGACATTGTCCACTGGGAGAGGGGGAAGGTCAGATCAATAACACTGACGGCTTCCATTTGTTCCACAAAGACAGCCAACACAGGTTTCTTGGGGAGGATTATTTGAGAAATAAATCTACCCACACAGTTCCTCTCAATGCTCCAGCCAAAGCAGCAGAACCCACCAGAAATCAGATCACACCTCTCAGCTTGCTTTATAACAGAACAGCCAAGCTGGGCAATAACACCCTACAATGGAAATGTTGATTAGATTAGCACAACGCAGAGTGCTGTGGGCATGGGATGCCCGTGTGGAAAGGAGGATGTCAGACAGCCATGAGCAGAGTCTTCCCCGAGGCACCGCAGTTATGGTGACCACCGGAGGATTAGCATCTGCAGGCCCCTGTCTGCTGCGGGCACCTGCGGGCAGCAGAAGGAAGAAGATAGAGAGACGGTGGCACTGCCCCCTAGTCCTCATGATGAGCTCTAGAGTAGATGAAGATTCTGGATTATTCATTCACCCTGCAGACACGTGTCCACCCACCACTTGCCAAGCACCATGCTAGAAGCTGGGTATTCGAAGATAAATCAGACCCAGTTCCTGCTCTTAAAGTCTGTTGGCCCTTCTAGCACATAGCAGGAGCCTGGTGAGTGTTCACTAAATGTTTAGCTTTATGTGGCTCTTTTTTCTGCCTTCTATGGCACTTTTCTTCACCCCTATTTAATGAGCACTTTAGGTACTCTGGATTGTGGTTACTAATGCACATTTTATTTCCCCTGTGACACAACAGGATCACTGAATACAGGATCTGTGTATTGCTCATCAGTGCACCTGTTAATAAATAGAACAAATGGCTGTGTCATCATGAGAGCCATATCACTGCCACCATCAGAAGGGGACAGAAGGTCTATCCTGTGATGGGGGAGAAGGCATCGGGCTAAGGGTTAGGAGGCCCGCCTTCATCGCGAGCTGAGTGGCCTGTGCTCAGCTGTAAGGTGGAGCCGACAGGTAATCGTGAAGGTGCCTTCTGGCCCTAAGACCCATCATCGCAGGCCTGGGGAACCTTCAGTGAGGACTCAGCACAGTTCAGGCTCTGTGCTAACAACTTTACTGAAGTATCTCACAGGATCCTCAGAACAATCCTTTGAGGTACTACAATGATCGCTATTTTATATAAAGAAAGGAGGCCCGGACAGGTGAAATGACTTTCCCAATGTCACAGAGTGAGGGGTGAGGGACTGGAACTGGGAATCCAGGCTCTCCACCACGAAGGCATAGACATTCTTCCTCACAGCCACACTGCAGGCTGGTGGTGCCCTTTCAGACTACCACGACTCTGCCTGAACAGCTTCATTTGCCATGGTAGCCAACTTTTTAGAAAATTGCTAAAAATGCCTTTGGCAGACGGAGGCACCGCAGGCAGGCCTTGCGTGCGCGCCTCACGCTGGGTGGCTGTGGGTTTCCTCGTGGCTCCAGAGTGGGCCTGAGGCACAGGAATGCTGAATAAATTGCAAAGAATCCCACGGAAGGAAGAAAAACAGAATGCGGAGTTCCAGGGGGTGCCAGCCACGTCCCGGAAACACGGCAATTTGAGCTGCATTTGAGAAAGCTTTTGGAAACATAAGAGAGAGGAAAGAAAAATACCATTTTGTCCAAGGAGCTGTGGGGAACCATAAAGACTCTGACCACATTCCAGACCCATCTGACAGACGCTTCTGTTCATTCCCTCCATGTTTAGAGTATGGAGAGAGCGGGAAGAGGCTCACTAAGAGGCTAAGAGATGGCTGTGCTACGGTTTCAGGAGAATGTGGTTCCTCACACACAGGCCCCCAAATACCGAAAGGGTGGCAGAGATTGACAGCACCAACTCTGAGACAACATTTTTTAATATTTTTTTAAAGGAATAGACATAGTTTTGTAAGTCGACAGGAAAACCAAGCAAAGCCCTTAACTTCTTCCAAAGTTGTACCTGAAGTTTTTTCAGAAAATGACAAATAACAACAGTGAAATCAAATACTGAAAAAATAAATGCATGGTCCCCAAAAGTTATAGGTAATAAACATGCTACTTGAAGGAAAAGGGAGAAGAGATACAGCTCATGCTTAGAAAGCAAAAGACATTGAGGAATTTGGCAAGAGGAAGGAGTAGGATTAATTAACTCCATGCAAGTAAAAGGGCCTCTTTTCTAAACCAAATGACCTTAACCATAAAGCAGGAAAAGAATAAAGAATGGGATTTGGATGAAAGTGAATGGGTTTTATTTGTCTCCAGGATTTACAAATAGAAATCCAGGGTTTCTTTAATATGTATGTGGGGACGTAGGGGTGTGTGCTTGTGTGTGTTGGAGTGTGTGCACGCACGTATGCATGTGAGAAACAGAGAATTTTTCTTGGCCACAAGAAAATGGAAATCAGTGGCACTAGGTGGCTGCTATTCTTGCAGTGAGAAGTCCCATTACATCTCATAACAAATGAGCACAGTGAGCCTTCCTATTAGAACTGGGCAAATGATCTTCCAGATATGCCTAATCCAAACCACACAAAGGGAGCCAGGCCATAGAAAGGCAGCTTGCTCTGAGGCAAAATGACATTTTTCATGCTTAAATTACCAGTTCCCTCCTCCACCTTCCCCTCTTTGAAATGCCGAATTGTTAGAGCAGTGGGCACTATAGAAAAGCAGGCAGGTGGAGATTTAGATTTGGTTCTGAGAAGCACAGCCGGCCTTGCATTGCTCTGCCTGCCTCTGCCACGTCTCCCCAGGCTGCACCCGGCCTCCCACCCTTCCTTCCTACCGCCAGCGCCCACCTGCTGTCCAGCTCCTTCTCTGAATCAGACTCCCAGGAAATTCTGCCAGCCCACCTCTGTCCTGAGTGGAATTGAAACAGCTTTTGTGGACACAACCCCCTCCCTAAACCTAGTCAACAAGTCCATCCCAGATGTGCCAGGGTGAGCCCTGCATCCCCCTCAGCTCCTGATGCCCACTGCAGGCCAGGACCGGGGCACAGAGCAGAGCATGTAGACAGGCCGGACACCTCTGCAGGCCATTTTGAACTGTTTCCTGAGCTGCTTCTGAAAACAGCTGCTGCTTCCTGCCTCCCCATCTCTGAAATTCATATTCCACCCAGACTTTCAAAATGTAAATGGAATTTAATAGACATATTAAAATTTAAAATTCTACACAAAGCGTGTGAAGGAGAAGGCAGGATTCCCTCAAGCGTACACATCTTGGGATTTTAAAAAAATCTGTGAAGAGAATGGAGGAACAGAAACAGACAGAGGGAGAGAAGGAGAAAGGGAGGTAGAGAGAAAAGGAGAAAGGGAGCACAGAAGAGAGGGAGGAAGGGAGAGCCAGGAAGGCAGGTGCCCTGTGGGGTGGACACAATTTCCCAACTGGACACACAATTCACACTTTGAGCACAGTAACACTGCCACCTAGAGGCGTACAAGTGAGCTCCTGAACTTGGACTCCATCACGCAAGATTCGTTACTAGTGTAAGTAAGGTTAGGAGCTTGAAAAAGACAGAGGTGATAATGGAGAGGAGGACTGTGGTACCACCCTGAACCTCAGCATCTGACTATGGCAAAATGACTAATATTTCTCAGGCACCAACTACATGCCAGGGGCAGAGCAAAGCGCTGCTGTTAGTACAAACACTGCTAAGGCACAGTTTTGCAGCTCAAGGAACTCAGTCTAAGGAGGAGACCGACCCATAGTAATGCAGAATGTGAGAGTCACCATAAATGTACAAAACAGTTGTGCACATGGTACAAACGAAGGAGGGGTTAATTCTGACTAGGGGAACTAGGGAAGGAGCCTGATCTAGAAAGAATTCACTGAGCAGATGGAATTGACCTGGGACACAGGAAATCTAGACACTTGGGAGGGAATTCCAGGTCAAGGTTCTCACCCAATGAAACACAATGGCTAGAAAGAACACCAAGAATGTTCAGTATGACTGGATTACAAGAAATGTAGCTATTACCTGCAGGTGGTAGGAGGAGAAAACAAGGGCCAGCATGAGAGCAGCCCAGTTGAAGAGGGCTGTGGATGCTGGGCTGAAGAACTTCTACTTTTTAAATTGCACAAAGACGAGGCTTTGTAAATGCCCTGTTCATTCTCGTATATTCAGCCCTTGGAAGAGAGTTTGGCCTCTTAGTAGATGTTTGATTAACATCTGTGGAATGAATGACTATAACAGAAATCCCACAAAAATTTTGAAGAAAGAGATCACTGTGTAAGATGGAAGTTTCTGAAAAATCATAACTTGAGACAATCTGTAGGAATAAATGAAAGGGGTGTAAAGGCTCCCTGAGAGGTCTGCTGTCAAGGTCCAGGTGATACGATACTGACCCAAGGCACATTGTGGAGAATGGAAAGGCCTGGGTGGGTATACGCAATTGTGACCAAGTAGAATCTAGAGGTGGAGTGGGTTAAGATGAGAGATGTCACTCACCAAGACAGGGAAGGAGGAGCTGTTTGGGGAAGATAATAATGAGTTTAGTTTGAGAAATGGAACTTTATCATGTCTGGGAGCATGACCAAGTGGGCTGTGTAGCAGGTGGCTGGAGACTGGGTGTGGAGTTCCAGGCACACACATACTCCCCATATAGGGATGGGCACATGGTTATGGGACTATATGCTCCCGGCATTTGTCTTCCTCCTGCTATTGGAGATAAGGTGGGCCTACAATAGCCTGGAGAACCTGAACAGCTGCAGGACTGAGCCGCAATCTATGCTTTGAAAGACCTGTAAGCCTGGAGGGAACATCCTAGTTCCATATATGGAAAATGGGGGCTTCTGTAAGGACTGACCAAGCTAACCCACGGAAAGTGCTTCCTTAGCCCAGTGTCTAGAACAAGATATGGACACAATTGGTGTTAGTTCATAGTCTAATCTCCCACGATGTGCGAGGAAGGCCACAGGCTTGAAGTCCAAACTATGGCTGTCTGCTTACCATCTTTTACCTTAAACAAGAAAACTTGGCCTCTCTTAGTCTCATTTTGCTCATCTGGTAACTGAATAGTTATCTACCACGTCTGCCTCAGAGATAAATGAGATAATGCACATAAATCAGCTTGTAAACTTGAAGTCAATTGATAAATATATGGCTTTTGAAATGGAAAACTGTCATGGAAAAAATCTCTGAACTCTCTCAAAGAACTGTGGTTCTAGGTAAGCCTGTATCTTTTTAACACCTATTTACTCCTAAGAAAGAGAATCTCCTCTGGCCCTACTTTGCAAGAAATTCTTCATGTGCCACCTTGCAGTGTTCCAGACATGCTTTCATCACAGCTCACTTCCTTTGTCCATCTTCAATTGAGATTTAAAAAGAAATCTTTGAAACTCTGCAGCTGGTAGAACCACTAGGGAATCAAAGCACATTTGTTCTCTCGTCTGCATATTCCCTATATGCGCGACCAATCAAACTCACACTGCTAATCTAAAGTGAAAGGAAATGGGATATTATTTAAGGGAGACAAAGATAACCATAGAGGTAGGATAGGAACAAATAAGGTTATTCAATTTCTGACCCACAAAGGGTTTGTGCTTGCTCTTTGCCCTGTCAATTCCCTAGAACGTACCTTTGTAACGAAAGGCCAGGGACTTGGACAGCTGCTGGTTTTAGCCCTGCGGCCATCAGGCCACCTCTGCATCTGTGTGTACAGGGGTAGAAGTATCATAGAATCATTGGACTGGAACAGATGAAAATGGAATCTGATGTGACTGGCTTGTCCTGATTTACAGCACAATACAGAAAGACTTTCTGCAAAGCGGTGACCAGCAAGCATTTAGCTTCTATTTAATCCCTTTGGGACCAGGTAGGTGCTCACCAGACTGTGAGGGGCACATCCCCGCCAAGGGACAGAGTGGATCAGTCCTTGGAAGGCTGTTGGCTATTTTACCTCACTGGCACCTGCCCCCCCTGCTCTTGGAGTCTCCCTCGGGCATTGCACAGAATGAGCCTCATTTCCTTCCCCAGCTTTCTCTTCTCCTCACTAAGTAGCCCTCTGCTCTTCAAGATGTCCTCAGATGATGTATTTTGCTGCCTAAACTCATTTCTAAATAAAAACTCCATCTACAAAAAAGATTTGAGATCTCATTGTTATTCATAAGCCCAGATGGCCACTGTGAGTTAACTTTCCCAAGTACCAAAACTATACTGGATGGTTCCTAAGTGTCCCCAACTCCGCAGAAAGGCTATGTGTTCCTATGATACTTTCTGTGCTGTCACAGGCTGGGGGCTGATTGATGAACTAGTTCATACCACCGCAGGCCCACCAAGGTGAACAGTCATGACCACAATTTATAGAGGAAAGTTCGAGAAGTTTTCCACTTATCTCAAACCGAACTCTCCTTCTCATCCTCAGTTCTGGAGTGGCACCGTTATTCCCCTCAGTGAGTCTAGTCCTGGACACGTGGCCCAGCTTCAAAGGCTCCTTCTCCATCTTCCCATATTTTATACATTCCTCACTTCCTCCAGCTCTCTGCCAGGAACATCAGCTCCTGAACCCACTGCTCTTTATTCTGACTACTACCATGTACCTCAAGGCCTATTTGTGTTCAGAAACATTTAAGGATTTCCAGGTAATCTGATTTAAAAATATATAAAAATCAGCTGGGTGAGGTGGCTCAAGCCTTTAATCCTAGCATGCTGGGAGGCTGAGGCAGGTGGATTCTAGAGCTCAGGAGTTTGAGAACAGCCTGAGCAAGAGCGAGGCACCCATCTCTAAAATAAATAGCCAGCACCTGTAGTCCCAACTACTCAGGAGGCTGAGGCAAGAGGATTACATGAGCCCAAGAGTTAGAGGTTGCTGTGAGCTATGACACCATGGTACTCTACCGAGGGTGGCAAAGCGAGACTCTATCATAAATAAATAAATAAATATAAAAATCTTGAGCCTAGTCCTCAATTTTCTTCAAAACATAGCTATATTCAATCTTTCTAGGTAGTCTCCCAGGGCTGTCTGCCTTGGTCAGGGTTGTACCTGGAAGCAGAAGGCTCATACCCTAAAGGTGTAACTACAGAGAATTCACTCGTGGGACTGTTTGTAGGGATGTGAGTAGGGCTAACAATCAAGGGAAGGTGACTCCCACAGGAACCAGCGGCCAATGAGAAGATCTAATGACCCCTAATATACAGGAGCAAGAGGTAAGAACAGGGTTACTTGCTCTTCCCATTGGCAGCCAGTGCTGGGGGAAGATGAGCCTGGAATAGAAGTCCTGCTAGAAGGACTGCAGCCTCCCTAGACCTCAGCAGCTGGGGGTCATGGGGTGGGGAAGCCGTGAGAGGAGAAGGAATAACCCTGTTCTCCATGCCCCCTGCTCCTGTCCTTTGACTGGGTCCGTCCCAGCAGGAAACCTCAGGGCGAGGGAGCCCGTGTAATCCAACCATGGGAGGTGGCATCCTAGGGAACAGAGCAAAGATGAGAAAGGCAAAGAATAAAATATAGACATAAGAGGCATCGGGAGAATAACCACACATTTCATTACTTGTTTCCTTCTTCAGTCAAATGCATGAGCTCACTGTCTCCTAATTACATACACCATTTCCTGATCCTGTGCCACCTCTCTCTTTAAAATGTCCTTCCCTGCAGGGGAGACTTGCTCAGGGGCATTTGAGAGGCCCTGAGGGCAATGTATTCAGTTAGGAGACCCTCGCTGCTCACCCGCTACACGGACACGTATCAGGTGGAGTGAGAGGAGATGGAGGAAGAGGGCAGGTCTCAGAGGCGGGGCTCCTCCCATGGAGGGATGCTCAAAGGAATCCCTGCAGGCCCTAGATATACTCTGTTCATACAAAACAGGGAAACAGGCACTGCAAATGGAAATGGGGACCTGTGCATGACGCCATCTGTCACCAGCAACCATAAGGCCAAACCCATCTCTCCCAGAACCTCCGGTCAGGGGTTCAGAGCAGGACCATTAGAGAAACTGGGCCTTCAGAGCTAGGGTGCTTGAAAGGCAGAGACGCTGCCCCCACTGCCAGGCTCCTGGGCCCTCTGAATTGATCAGTGGAACAGTAAGACCGGCTCCACACTTAACAATTCTTTTCAGAGTAAAGGGTTTCCTCCCCACACAGCTCTTGCCTTTTGTCAAGGAAAAGAAAAGAAAAATCAACCTGGAGTGAATTCCTTCCAGCTGGATGTTTGCAGGCAGCAGATGCGGCCAGGAGCACACACAGTGTATTTGTCTGAAACGTCTCCCGCTGCACAAAGGCGGGAGGCTTCTGCCTTCATCACATCAGGGCCACCCCGGGGCCTGGGGCTTGATTTCCAGCCCTCACAGGGGCAGAGAAGCCACATTTCCTTCCAAGGAGAGTAAAGTAGGGCAAGATGGGGCATCTGGTCATTCTGGATGGATCTAGAGAGCTGTCCTGCAGAATTCTTTGAGAAAGAAAAGTCAAGAGGAATTTTCTTATTTATTTTCAACAAACATTTGCAGTTAGCTGGGCAAGGTAGTAAAGAGCATGGACTTCTTTACCGGAAGGAACGGATTCCAATCCTATCTACATCATTAACTAGCTATGCAGCCTTGGGCAATATGGGTCTCTCCCTGTGCCTCTCTTCTCAGAGACCTAAATAAATTAGCCTATGTAAGTCATCAGCACATTACCTGAGACCCAGTAAGAGTTCTCTAGAAAAATAACCTGTGTGGATAATATGTGCCAATAGTGGCAGGCACAGGTGAACAGAAAACATATGTTCCCTGTTCTCCGAGAACCTGAATGATGATAATAGCTGACATTTATTGAGCACTTACTAAACATTATGCACTGTTATATCATGTGAGTGTATTACCAACATTTAATCCTCTCAATACCTCCATCTTCAGATGAAGACATTGGGGTGAAAGTTGGTTTTATGATTTGCCCAAAGTCATACAGCCAGTGTTAGAGCTTAGAATTGCACAGTAGCAATAACCACCTAAACCAAAAGATGAATCCATAATTTCAGCTGGGGAGACATGCGATGAGGAAAATGAGTGTGCCGGGACAGCGCACGGTGGGAGTCCCGCTGGAAAGGGTGGCCAGGGAGTGCCAGCTAAGATCTGAAGCAAGAGATGCAGTCGGTCACGCAAAGAGCAAGGGGAGAGTGTCCCCAGCAGAGGGAAGAGAGCCAGAGGGGAGTAAGTGAGAAACACACAGCAACAACAAAAGGCTAAAGTGGCTGATGTGGGGGGACTGAGGGAAAGGGTGAGATGAACCCGGCACGGCAGACAGAAGCCAGAGCATGGCAAGGCCTCCCAGGCCATTATGAAGACCTCAGATCTAAGTGCACCAGGAAACCCTTAGAGAGCCTTATAAAGAAAGGGCGATGGGATCTGAACGTTCCTGTGGAGCAAACCTGCAATGACAGCAGGGGGACCTTTAGAAGGCAGCTACGATAGTGTTGAGTGACTTGGACCAGAAATATCCAGCTCATGACCATTACAGAATAATGGCATCACCCGCAACTCCTGCATGGACTTGACACAAATAAAAACGCTTTTGGGTTTTTCCATCATCACTATCATCATCACTGCCACTGTCACAGTTACCAAATCATGAGCCTAACTCAAAGCGGCCCTGGGACAGTCATGACTCCATTCAGGCTCCCAGGCATGGGATCTGCCATCAGAGAGACAGGCCAGTCCTCAGCCACAGTGCATGCACAGACACCTAAAGAAACCCTGACTATAAACAGCCCAGGGAAAGAGTACGTCCAAATAGCTCCAAGCACTTAGAGAAGGAAGAAGACTCAGGGCAATCACGGAAATTGCTTGTTAGATACAACTGTTTACCAAACTTCTTTTGCCTGATTGCCAGCAAGGGACAGGAATCATCCACGTCCCCCTTCTTTCAGTGTCTGAATCCTTAGGACATTATTATGTAATATTGAGACACTTATTCATTCATTTTACACTTGAAGTGACTTAATAAACCTAATGGACACCCTGTACTAGATGTTAGGAAAATGGTAAGGTAAATATAAAACCATTGCTTTCTTCAAGGAGCTCAAGGCACCTTATTTCTCACATAGGTGAAAGGGAACTTACTGTGCAGCATGATTAAAACCAGGACCAGGGGCAGTGGAAGCCCCTAAGATGGGCATTTAACCCAGGGGCAGGGGCAGGGGCAGGTCCTCAGGGAGGGAAGGTGGGGCCATGTAAGGTTGGAGAGGAAGCATGCGCAGGATGGGAGAGGCATGTGGGGGACTGGAGGTGTTCGGTGTGTCTCCAGCTCAGCATCAAGGAGATGATAAGGGCACATGAGGCAGACTCCAGGAAGAACTTTAGGTTATGCTATGAAATTAGACCTTTTCCAAATGCTCAGGGGACCCATTAAATGTTTAAGGCAAGGTACTAAAGAGTATGGACGCTGAAACCAGAAGGAATGGCTTCAATGTTTTCAGGAGGCATACAATGGCCATATTTCATTTTAGAAAATCATTTTGAATGCAGCATGAAGAGTTATGCAGAGGGAAGAGATCTAGAGGTGCCCCAGACAAGGTCCTTATAATTCAGATAAGAAATAAAGAGGGTAAGAGCCAAGGCAGGAGCAAAGGTGTCAGAGAGAAGGGGGATGAATCTGCAAGGCCACCACAGGGTGGAGTCAACAGGAGGTTGTGATCAACTGGATTTGGTGGGAATAGAGAAGGAAAAAAGGTTCAATTTCCCTCCCATGTATGGGAAGCGAGGCCATATTGCACCAGTATGCAGCCTAGGGTGTCTGAGCTTGGTAGAAGATAGTGAGGAGATGCTAAATGTTTTTGAACAGAGAAGGGATATGATCCTGGCTGTAAATAAGATTACTAACTTGTGATGTGGAAGCTATGGAATAGAGGAGAGATAGTGGAGAAGGTAAGGAAGGATGCTCCTGGGATAGTCCACTAAGTGAGAAAAACTAGAGCCTGAACTACAGACATGAACCAAATGAGAGAAACTAGAGCCTGAACTAGAGCCATGAACAAGGACATGAAAGCCAGAGGGTGGAAAGCAAAGGCAAGCAAAGTTCTTGAAGGGAATGAGGTTGACGGCAAACATCTAAGCATTAGCCTTGGCAAAGAGGAAGGTCCTGCATTCTCAGAGAAGGGGCAAAGCAGAGGGAAGCAGAGATAGTCAGAGGTAACTTCCAGGGCAAGTGCAAATATCAGCCCCAAACCTCCCAGCAGCATCAAAAGCCTTGAAGAACCAGCCCAAGAGTGAGTGATAGACCTTACACTTTATGTGCAAGACAAATATTTAAGAGCATACAAAAATATCCAGAATTTATAAGTGAGTCACAAAGTTATGTAAGTATGATACCCGTGTTAGAAACATATGTGTGTGTAGACAGAAAAGCTATAAACCAAAATGTTAACAGTGGAGTGGCCATCTCTGAAACAGGAAGTTCTAGGCGAGTTTTATTTTCTTCTTGATGCTTTCTTATATTTTCAACAATGAACAAGCATGACAGTTGTAATCAGAAACCCAGCAGAGTTTAAAATATATTTGTTAAGCTTATATAGCATGCCTGTCTCCTAGAATTGAAGAGAGGGACCTGTTTGTTAGCTTCTTTTTTCCAGTACATTTATGGTTCTTGAGGTGCAGAGTAATTTAAATGCTTCTGATGGGAAAAGCTGCATGTGTGTTTATGGCATAGGTGTTTCTACAGCTCTTGATGTTTCAAAGAAACATCAAGAAACCATCAACAACATTAGTAATGAAGAGTTTGACCACCACTTGCTTGATGGTTTTACTGCCAAGGACATTCTGGACCAACCCCCCGGAGGCACTGGCTTTAGGTCCCCTCTCTCAGCACGTGAGACCCAGCAGGCTCCGAGTCCCATGGGCCACCTCTCCCTGCCCTCCCCTTGAAAGACAGCACTGCTTCTCTTCTTTTTCTCTCCCCCAAGCTGAAATACAAAAGCTCCAGTTTTGGCAACCAAACCACCTCCCTTGTTTACCTGCTTTCAAGTTCTTTCTTTCTCAAATTATTTAAAAATGTTGTTCATTCCCAAATCCTAGTGAGAGCAGGGCTGGGGGATCGGTGCACATTGAATAACATAAAATAACTCACTTTTTTTTAAGGGGGGAGGGGTGGGATGAGAGAAAAAGGGGGTGCCAATCAGAACCCGCCAGGTTAGGGTTCCCCACCAAAGCCAACTGTGTTCATGAAGTGTCTTAAATATTCTGTCTCACTCCAGAGCCTTGGACCCTAATCTCAAGTGGTAGTTCGTGGAAGATTTCCAAAGAAATGAAGGCTCAGGCCCTTTCAGAGGGATGAATTCTACCTGTTGGGAGTCGATGATAGAAATATAGAATGAAACAGAGATGACAAAGGGAAATCCCCGATGGAAGTTCCCCGCTCTGTGGAGGATCTTCCCAGCAACTCATGGACACCAGCAGCTGGGTTGCCTGGAGCTTCCCCACCTCCTTACACATGGCAAATAGTAACAATGAGGCCCGGTTTCCTTGATCTTCAGAGAGCCTGGGAGGTAGGTTGAAGGGGAATGTCATCCGTCCCTACACTACCTACCCCTCAAAAGCAGAGACACTTTTTGTCCTGTGTGTCACCCAGAGTCCAGCCCTCAATTTTCTGAGTTAATAAAATAAGACGCAGAAAAGTTAAACAAGATTCCCAAGGTCCCCCAGTTATTGGTTTATTTCTATTATTTTGTTGATTATTAAATATTTATGATATCTATGTAGCAGCACAGGCCCTGGGGATTCTGTCTGCAAGCTATTCTGGGTGTTGGGAAACAGAGCCTTGCCCTCCAGGGGCTTTTTATCCAGTTATGACACAGCTGTGACTTGACCCCAGGACCCCTGACAATAGTCTACCATACGTTCTCCTCCAGCAAGTCACATTTGCTGAGTTTGAATTCCTACTCATGAAAAAAATCATTTTAACTTTACCAAAACCTTTTAACTATTTCATTTAAAAGCTTCATTACAAAAACAACTATTTCTAAATCTAAGCATACAGCATGAAAAGTGTTCCGAAATTCTGGAAGAGTATTATATTGAGCTTCCAAAAATAAGTAAATTACTCTTTTGTTACCTTCGAGGAATCTTAAAATATTAGTAATAATTCCTTGGATTTAGAATAATCATTTTCTTCTGACCTGCTCAAAGACCTTCCACAGATGGTATCCTATTTCTTCTCACAATATTGCTAACGATTCTATGAGGAAAAAATGAAATGTGGAATTTGAAATTATGATTTATGAAGACATTAAAGTACATGGCAGTTGCCTGACCTACTGCCTGAACATAGTTGCTTGGCTTATGAACTTGAAGAGTAACTTACTAAAACAAGCATTTGTGGAATCAAAGAAAGTTAACGCTGAAAGGGACAATAGATGTCATATAGAGCAACCCCATACTTTTACAGATGAGAAAATTGAGGACATTCAGCAGAGCTGCCAACCCCAGTTCCCAAGTGGCTGCCACATTCACCATCAAAATTCAGCCCATACTTGGTTACTGGAAGTCAAGCCACTGGAGAAAGCCTTTAGGTAATAAAAGACGAAAGGGAGTGTCCAAGGACTGTGATAAACGGGGCAGAGGACTTAAGAAGTAGAATAGGCCAAAAGAGCACAATGATGTGGGGACTGTATTCTGCTGACACCCCATGATAAAAAGCCAGCTGAAGGAGGTCCCCTCGACAGGGTCAACAGTAACTTGGCTGCAAGGCCTCCTCTCCCTGACTGTGGCTGAACGCAGTCACAGTAACAAGCAGCAGAGAAGCCCCAATACCTGAGACAGAGGAAAGCTTTCACTTTCCAAGGAGAATGTGGTCTAGCCAGAGTGAAAATTAGGTTTTAAAATATAGCAACAATGAAAGGTAATGTCTGACATGTTTTGATTTCTAGCTCTGAATTTTTCTAATTCATGTTGGCCCATGGCCATTGTCATGCACAAATTCGGGGCTTCTCTCACAGATGCAGCATGGTAGCCCTAACAAACATGGCCAAGGGCTCGGTGTCCTTAGAGAGATCTTGTCTGCAATATGAAATGAGGACTTCCTAGTGGAGGGTCTATAAGGGGGCATGAACAGGAAGGGCAAAGAGGCAGAGAGCCAGAGAGGCTGCAGTGGCTGGCTGGGCAGGCTGGGGGTCCCTGCAGCCACAGAGCCCAAGGGCTCAGACAACTGACTCATTTGTCCATGGTAACAGCAAAGAAGGTAGCCCAGCTTATTAACCCCCTGGCTATAGTCAAAAACTCTCACTGTAGCTAAGAGCCAGCCTCCCCATCCTCCAAATCTTTTAAAAAGAGCTGCTAATAAGGAGCAGAAGTGAGTGGCTTACATCTCCTTTCCTTTTACATTTCCTTTCTGGTAGAGGTGTTAATGAGGACGGAAAGGCCCCAAGTGCAGAAAGAGAGGAGACAGAATTGATCCAGGTAATATGAACTGTGTAGTCAGCCCTCAAATAGGGCGGGCTGATTCTGTCATCAGTAGGTGATAGGTATTAACAGGTAGGTGGAAGGACATCCTTCTCCCTGGCAACGTAAGGGAGAGGAAGCACTGAGTAATAGGAGAACAAGCCTGAAAATCAAGGGGCCGGGGCTGTGGTCCTGAGGACATCACCTTTCTACCCCGCAGTTACTTCCCCTATAAAACAAGGTGAATGTAGTGATTTAAAGTTCTAAAATCTCAGAACTAAATCCTCCAAAATTCTCTCTACATCAAGGTCAATGTGAAGATTAAATTAAAAAATGACAACAGATAATATAAGTTTATGATGTGGCAACGCAAGCTCTTAATACATATTAAATCATTATTTCCATCAACAACTCTGCCGGACAGGAATGGATATAATCCTCACTTCCCAGATGAGTGTGTTGAGTGTTAGAGAAGTTGATAGATGTGTCCAAAGTCATGTGTGTCCTATCTACTGGAGTTGGGACAGAACCTGAGTTCAAAGCCCATATAAATAACCTCTGTAAGACACAGTCACTCCTGAACATAGCAGATTATCAATAAACATGATAATGCCTAAACTATCAGCCAGAAGTGTTTTAATATATATTTATTGAGTAGATGAATAAATGAGCAGATAAGCCATATGTCACATAAAGCTGTTACACTGAGATCTTGAACTTAAGTTTCCACCCAAACCCATGGGGTATAGTAAATCCAATAACTGAAGGGACTATGGGGTAGTTGCCTTTTCAAAGAGTCTAGATTCAGAGTCAAGGAAGTTCTACCTATCCAGGGACAAAAGCACAGAAGAGTCTTTGTAAGGCGCAGTAACCCCGGCATAGCACAGAAATGCCTAACGCGTTGGAGACTAGACTCTGGCTTTACTGGAATCTTAAAAAGGACAAACAGGCCAGGAAAGAAAGTATCTTATTAATTGACATTTTCTTGCTCTACTAATTTAATAAATAAATATGACTTGGAATTCTGATAAGGAATTTTCCTATGCTCATACCTCCTTCCTGAAGTTTCTTTGACTTTATACAACCAATCACGTGCAAAACAGCCTCTTCAGAACAGAAGTGACATTTAATGATGAGGTGTTGAGCAGGGTACCTGCCTCCACACTCACCACTGAGAGCAGCCAGGAACACCAGCTGAGCAGACACCCTCCACAGCGACAGTTATAAACTTAACTCCCCAATCCCACTGGATAGCAATCTCAGGCC